>CAJVPQ010001397.1:0-18376 GCA_910591825.1 Funneliformis caledonium
ATTTGAGCTATAAACTGGCTTTTGTCTTTTTCGTACTATTTTCATAAATTTTTTCAATGGAGAGTGACATTTATTTTCCCATTTTAGCTCAATGCGTTTTCATAAAATAGGAGCACTGCATCTGTACCACAATTGGGAAATATATAGAGTGAGATATAGTGACTTATCTATTGCTAAGAAATATAAAATCTGTTCTAATAGTTCTGACAAATAAATAAGGCTTGATTGTGTCATAAATAGTGTATATTATATACTTCATATTCAAACGAAAAATCTTCTGAGCTGGTAATCTCCAGCCTAGGCTCAAAGATGTTAGACTTGATATAATAACCAAGTTTCAGAAACGCATAATAAGAAATTATTAAAGTAAGTATACCTTGATAAAAAATATGGTGCTTGCTCTTCCTGAATTACTAAAGAATGTTTTTAATTTCTTAGCTAAAGATAATGCACTATATCCAACTTTGCTGGTCTCTAGACTTTGGTCTAGATGCACTGATCCAATTTTATGGAGTCGTATCGAATTGATTAGTGAGAAACAACAGGAAAAGTTTATAAAAATGATACTTATAAACTTTAGACTGATTTTTAGACATAGTGTGCAGTACCTCATAATTATGCATTATTCTTATCTTTCGAATGAGATAATTGAAAAAATAGTCAAAGTATTCTCAAACATAATCCATTTAGATTTTAAGCGAAGTACGGATTTGATGATACGACCTTAATCAATATTTCTCAAGTATATCCTAACCTGATCTATCTTAACGTTTTTAACAATAGGAGCTTAACTGATTATTCTATCATTAAAATCGCAAAGAAATGTAATAAATTGCAATTTTTAGATATTGGTTTTGGCGAAGATATTACCAGTAAATCATTCTGTGAAATAGCACGGTCATACAATGGGTTAAAATATCTAAGAATTAGTGAGTATCAGAATCATATCACTGATAGCATTGTATATGATATTGCACGATCCCATCCTAACCTCCAACTTATAGATATTCATTTTTCTAGTAAATTTACCGATACTGTTATTTATACCCTTACAGATTTATGCCTAAATCTGAGAAGTTTAAAACTTGAGTATTGTGATGAAATAAATGATATAGCCATCAGAAAAATTGCACATTGTCGTTATTTGGAACATCTCGAACTCTATAGTATAAAGGCTTTTGGTGATAAATCAATATGCATTATTGCGCGATCATATCCAGATATCCAATATCTTAATCTTCAATTTTACAATATTACAGACAAAGCTGTAGAAGAAATAGCTCTATCCTGTCACAATTTAAAACATCTAGACCTTTTTGGAGCTCTGCATATATCTGATTTGTCAATTTCTAAAATTGCAAAAATATGTTCTAATATCATATATCTTGATCTTGAATATGCTGACTTTATTTTCGATAGAACTCTTAAAACTATCGCAGAGTATTTACATAGTCTAGAATATCTTAGCCTGAAAGGTTGCCGTAGAATTAGTCAAAAAATAATAGACATGTTATTTCCTGATCTCAAAATAGGCAGGTATTACTCATTACTACTTAAGCGATAAGAATGGATAAATTTGGATAAATTTTCTGAGCTGGCGAGACCCATTTTAAACCACTAACTGTTTAACCTTTTTTGGTTATGCCTTCCTTCGTTACTTATGAGGGATAGCCTCATTTTCTCTTATCACAATTGTCTTGACTGAATCAGATTATTCTGAAGACTCAGATAAATAGAAGAAACCCTTACTTTTTTCATTAATCAGTATGGGAACTATTTTATATATTAAGTTGATCACAGTCTCCCTATTCACACATTCGTCTAATAGTTATATATATAGATCTTCTTTATTTTTCTTTAATCTTCTTACCATCTTTTTAAAGCTATTATACTCAGAATAATAATTATCCAATTTTTTTTCAAGCTCCTGAATCTGTCTAGAGAGTGCTTTATATAGGGTCTTTGCAATAGAAAGGGAGGAAACTCAAAAAAAAATAAAAAAATGAGTTAATAATAAATCTGAACAAATTATAGTATTTGGAACATTTTTGGCTTATAAACTAAAAATTTTAATTTTTTTGGAGTTTCCTCCCTTTCTATTGCAAAGGCCCTATATGCTCTTGCGTTCTGCTCATCCAGTTCAAATAATCAGGCTGTTTTCTTTGTACATCTGATAACTTCTTGCTCATTAGCTATACTATCAGATGAATGCTTTTGATCAGTTAACATTTTTGTGATATTTTATATATGCTAGATCTTAGGCAAACGAAAAAATAAAATTTAATAAATGTTGTCTAACCTATCTATGTGATTAGTTTTCATTGAAGAGCTCGAATGCCATTGCCTGATCATAAGGTTATCCTCTTTTTCGAAAATTGACTATAGTATAGTTTTGCACTAGAAAGGCATGGTTGTCTGGCGAATGTCGAAGGGCTTGACTGGTAATAGTCATAGCTTCTGATAAATTCTTCGCACCATTTAATATGACCGCAAATACTGCTTCTAATTTACGCAAATAGCTAGAAAGAAGTGGTTTACCAGTTTTAGGAAGAAATCTATCTTTTTTCAAAAATGCATTAAACCATTTGATTTCTGGCACTCCTGGATCCCTCAACTGTCCAGAAGAAATTGCATCCTGAATCTAAGTAAGAAGAAGTTTAGCCTGCTTTTCATCTCTTTCTAACGATCTAAATATCTGAGGATTATCCTGTTGGCCTCAGTTTTTTGCGTATCCAGTTACACCTCTATTAAATATGCGCAAGTCTTTAATTTTGGCAGGACGGATGCAAAGTATTATCATTATATCGGCTAGAGCAGGGTTGTGGTAATACACCGTACTATCAAAATTTTAGTACCAGTACAGTATCCATACAAAGTACTAGTGTACTTAGTACAAATAGCGTTAGTACAGTTCAAAGGGAAGTACAGGTATACAATGACATTTATTATGATTTAGTACAGTACGTACATATGATAATTTGTACGATGATGTAAAGTTTAAATTATATATATATATGCATCAAACACATTTTTTGAATACTTTTTTGAACACTTTAAATTTTAAAAAATGTAACGTTTTAATTTTTGTGATTGACGGTGGTAGTTTTACTATCATTTTATAAAAAGTATGATGCAAATTTAAAAGACCACATTATTTTAACAAATAAAAAAAGCGGCAGCACTAATAAACTATGTTACTGTAAAGCTTATTATAATAAATATGGTGAAGACCATCCAGAGTTAAAAACAATTATTGATAAAATGGAACGAATTTTAACTCATTTTAAAAATTATCTAAACTTTGCCGACATGTATAGTCAAGAAGAAAAGGAAGAGATATTTTCACTTGCAACTCAAAAAAAAACAGTTTTAGGTAAAAGGTCAAGTAAGTTCTTTTTCTTTTTGCTAATTTTTATTTAATTTATATAATATTGATATTTTTATTTTTATTAGTAAATGATTTATCACCTGAGGTAACATCTGACTCAACCTTAACTAATCAACCACCTAAAATAATACGAAGAGATTCATTATCATCACGGTCTTCCTTATCCTCTTTACCAACTAGTTGATCAAATTATGGAGCTATAGATAATTTTGTAGCTCGACCTTTTTCTAGTAATAAAAAAAAATTTTATTTACTATTATTGCGAGTTACTATTTCTTGTGGCTTTTCTTTATCTTAGATTAACAATAAAGAAGTAATTGAACTTTTTAGATTTTTAAGCCTTCAAATTAAATTACCCGATGGAAAAACTCTATCAGGTAAAATTTTGCATGAAGCAGTCACAGATCTTAATAATATAATAATTGAGAAGTTAAAATCAGATCGGATAGGCATTATACTTTCTTTTAATGGATGAGTTAATGTACATAAACAAGAATTAATGTGTATGGTTCTTATATCTTCTGATGGACAAC
This sequence comes from Funneliformis caledonium, assembly GCA_910591825.1. NCBI lineage: Eukaryota > Fungi > Glomeromycota > Glomeromycetes > Glomerales > Glomeraceae > Funneliformis > Funneliformis caledonium. Next base: position 3,922 of record CAJVPQ010001397.1, read on the forward strand.
CCTATATTTGGAAAATGGTAGATGTGAGTGGCGAATGGCAAAAAACTGCAAATGTTATTTTAAAAATGAAAGAAATGATCACTAGTATTAGGGAACTTGATTTAACAATTTTGGCTATTGTTACAGATAGTGCACTAGCATATAATGCTGCACGGTAAGTAAATTTATATTTTTATTATTATTTAATATTAAAAATTATTTAAAATCAATTTCTTTATATTACAGATTACGTCTTCGAATTCAATATCGTAATATTGTCTTTTTGCCATGTTTTATGCATTAAATAAACTTATGTATAGGAGAAATATTCAAAGTATCACTGAAATTTAAAACAGTATCGTCTCAAGTTTTAAAAATAGCAGTATATTTTAAAAATGCAAATAATAAATATTTTATTAGACAGCTTCGAAATATTCAAGAAGAAATTTATGGAAAATATATTTAGCCTATGATTCTTGAAGATATACGATGGAACAGTTATCTTACTAGTTGTACAAGTTTAATAGCAACCAAAAATGCTTTGCGGGTATTTTTTTTTTATTTTTTATTTTTTTTTATATTATTTTACAAAAAACTAATAATTTTATTTAATATTAGTCTTTAGCTACTAAATTTGAACCATCAAATTCAACTAAATGATGTCGACCTGATGATCCATTAACAATTTCATATAATATTTACATTATAATTATGAATGAAAACTTTTGGGAGTTATTAATGAAATTAGAACAACTTTTAATTTCTTATTGTCGCATTCTTAATATTTTGCAAACTGATAAAGCACGATTATATGAAGTTTTACATAGATTTGCATATCTTTATCAATTTTGAAAAAAATATGAAGATAATAATATGGCCAATAGAATTTTAGTTCGTTTACAACAAAGATGGAAATTGTGAGAACAACTTTTATTAATTCTTTCTTGGCTTCTTCATCCATCTTATAAAACAAATTATTTCACATCACCAATTATATCACAAATTAGTTATTTACATATGGGTAAATGGCTAGTATATTATTATAAAGCTTGGACCAGATCTGATCCTCAAACTATTCTTGCTGAATTTGATGAATTTTCTCAAGAAAAAAAATATCCTTTTGATAGTACAACAGTTTCTCAATTTGATAATAACATTCATAAATATTGGTGTTGAATTCAAGAAGCTTATTTGGAAATCAGAACTGTTGCTACACGAATTTTTGGTATTTGTGTCAATACCGCTTCAGTTGAAAGATTATGGAGTAGTATAGGATTTTATTATACTAAAAATAGAAATAAATTAAAGGTAAATAATTTAATTGATTTTTAATTTAAAAAAATATTATTTATTTATTTACTTATTTATTTTTTTTAATTATTAGTCTAATTGAGCATTAGATATGACTAAATTATGTGCTGATATGACATATAATCAACATCTTTACTAAGAATCAAATATTATAATTCCTAATTCAGAACTACAAAAAAATCAAGAAGAAAATATTGTTGAAACTGAAAGAAATATTTTACCATTAATACAAGAGAATGAAGAAGTATTAGAAAGTGATGATAATAATCATGATGATAATGTAGAAACAATTTCAAAAAGATTTGATGAAAATTTAGCCGAATGGTTAGAAATACTTAAAGATATAGAAGAATTATCGAAATTTTTAAATATAGATATTGAGGATATTGAACATCCAGCTCAAAATGACAATGCAAAATGGAATTTAGATATTATATTTAAAGATGATTTATGTTGTCCTTTTTGATTTTTGTTATAATAAAAATTTTCTATTAATGATCAGCTAATAAAAAAATATGAATAATAAATAATGTAATAATCATGTGATATCATCATCATTTAGTACATTATACTAAATTTTTTCATTTAAGTACAAGTATACTGTACTTACTATAATTGGTTATAAAATATTAACCAATCAAATTTTAAAAAATCATGTGATTTAAATTGTACTATGTACTGATTTTTATTAATATTATAGTATAGTACTAGTATTAGTATTGTACTAGTACTGTACTAATACAGTATAGTACAAATCCCAACCCTGGGCTAAGGCTTGCACATCGGGTGTGTTAGACACATCATAGAAATCGAATTTCTCCTTAACCGATTCTAATGAGAAGTGATCTGAAAAATCAATTCCTTCGTTTTCACATTAATCCCTATGCTCCTTTTGAATCTTATTAGATGTACAGGTTATATCTTCGTCTAATGTAGCAGAGATTATCTTTTCTGGGGTATTGAATTTCCACAACTCTCTTCAGAGCCTACTAAGACAAGATGTGGTGGCAATAGGGTTAGGGAACATTATAGTTAAAGCCTTAGTTATCGCCTTTACTTCTTTTTCACTAAGATTATCTCGAATAATACGTTGAGTTATACTTTCGATGGTTTCTTCATCTAGGATGATGTTGGATATTTGGCATATATTAACTTTCTCTGCTTCATTCCCTCCTTCTTTAGGGATTATCTGACTTCTATTTCGGCAAATTTTCTGATCAGAGACTAATACAAATGCCTGCTCTTTATTAAAACTATACCCTTTCTGAAAGCGCTGACGACCCTTATCTCTTTTCAGTTTATCTGTCAAAAGCTCGAATAATGCTGAGGCATGTTGGCTAAGTTCTTCATTACTCATATCTTTATTAAGTTTATACTCTGCAATATACTTTGTTACAATCACAGACATGGCTGTGTGAATATAGATTGTGGAGTAACTACTAGATTATGCGTAACTATTAGGTTATTCTATATCTAAAAAACTTTAATTCAAAAAAAATATTCTGATATTTTATTATCTTATGGTCGGTGAAAGCTATCGAAGGATTGGAGAAATGAAAAAATAATGATATAGCTTATGCTGGATCTCTATGAGACTATCCACTATGGTCAGGGTTTGCTCTGCAAACATTTGAAAATTGCGAGTAGATAGGATATGTGAAAAAAATAATAATAATTTGAAATTATATATCACCTATATGTAAAGAACATAAGATCTGATCCCTCTAGGATCCTCTCTTACCTAAATACCTTTTTTATGCACAGCGCCTTCAGCTAAACCAGCTTCTTATTTGCTCTTTACTAAAGCATACCATTCTCCTGGTGTATGCTTACATTTTTTTGCCACTCTTTGTCATTATAAATATACTTCCAGGATTTTTCCACATCCTCGAAATCCTAGAGATATATTTCTTCGCTTATTAACCTTTTCCTTCTAGTCATATAAAATAAATCATTCAGGTCTATCTTATTTTCTCTAGCAAATTTGATGACTTCTGCGTCCGCCATCATCCTGTCTTGATACTCTTGAGATAAGTTGACGTCTTTTTTTATAATCATCATAAACTTATTGAGGTCTTTATCATGATCAGTAGCCCATTTTCTGAGACACTCTTCTCGCCAAGTTCTTGTAGATAATATTTCATTATTACTGGGTTTAGGTTCTTTCAACATATTACTGATATGCTCGATAGGCTTGAGGGGTTTGCTGGTTTCAAGTTTATTGATTACTAGCTCAGATGGTTCAGAAGCCTTAATAGTTTCAGATGTCCCAAATGTTGAGGTGACTGGAGCTTCAGTTTTTTCTACCACATAGTTGAAAAGAGTTTGGGTTGAATCGTCCTATTTATCCGCCTTCTTATCTTTACTAGTACTAGGTAGAGGCGTATTCTTTTTTGAGTGATACAGGACTGGTACATTGAATATAAGTATATCTGTGATATCATTAAGGGCACGTCAGCTTGAAGTGTATCAGAAAATTCTTCTATATCACTCAAGCCAGATTTACAGAACTTGGCTATGATCTTGAAGTGGTCAAGAATATACTGATCTACTCTTACTTCATTATCTTATGAATGCGTCCGATCAATGCCAATTAGTAAAAACTTTTTTCTAGTATAGCACTATTATATGGTTTTTCCCCATTCTCTCCACACCATTCAAGATAATTTTGATATAGTGATGTACAACTTAGTTTGACTACTTTATTTTCGCACTATAGGGAAATATAATTGATTATAAATCAAATGGAAGTAGGAAGCTGATCACGCATTATATCTGATTTTATTTTAGTTACAGAAATTTTTTGTGATTCAAAATCTGAGATATCATGACTAAGGAGATATTTCATAACCACTCCAAGCGCATCGGGATGGTTAAATACATTTTGTAATCTTTTAAAATATGCTGTATTATCACTATAACATGACGAAACATCATAACAGACTACACGAGAATCTTCTATATCTATCTTGATCAGAGCATCTTGATTGCTTATAACTATATACCTAGCGAAATCATCTATTCATTTAGATTCGAGACCTTTACGCTCTATAGTCACCATTTCTTCCATTATAAGAGATTTGAGATGCACATTAAATCTATGCCAGTCCCTACTAGACATTCCAGTCTCATTTATAACAATAAGTTTTCGAGCTTGAATGACGCTATTAAAACGTTTAAGAATTTTTTCTAAATCTGATGTAGCATAATGGAAATGTCATCCCAAAACTTTATCACCAATAAAATCAGTGATAATGTTTTTTCTGCACTGTTGTAGTGTAGATTTTAGGACTAATATTGTTCGAGGTTTCTCTTCTGACTTCTGCATTAAATATGTCTACCAATCCCAAAGATATTCATGAAGTTTCATATTTCCATCACTGATTATATTCAATGTATGCCAGAGAATTGGATCCATAATTTCTTTATTAATTTCTGGCGCTGGCTTAGCCAAAAATCCTAGGAAAAAATTAAAGAAATCTGTATCTAGCTGGAGAGTATTTATCGAATATGGAAGGAAATTCCAATCTTTATAAATTATTAGACCCCTAGTAACTGCTTGGTCTATCAATGACTTTAACTTCACAGATTCACCTATATTCAATTATTTTGATCTTGAAATTGGCAAGCTTTAGTTCAACTTCTATATCAAAGTAAAGCCCATTCTGTCTATCTTTACGCTTAATGAGTCATAATTTTGAAGTTCCATGTATGCAGGCAACTGTTACTTGAATAGCTTCATAAACTTCAGTGTGGAAGAATTTCTTATCTGAAGTACACATACATAATAAGTCCCACTATACAAAATGGTCATTTGGATTTAAAATTCTGGATTGGTTCTTTTTCACCGGACTTTGAAACTTTTCTCTCTATCTAAAGCTGTTTCATTAATAGCAAGTTTTAATAAAGGATTTCTCATCCCAGGCTGTTTATCTTAATTGGCACGGTAACAGAAAAAGCTATAATATTTTTTATTTCGTCTGATATATGCATTATTACTAGTATGTTCCCGATCACATAATGGGCATTATAATAAAGAGGTGCGTGATAATGGAAACTTGTCAGAAAAATTATTGGATGGATATGAGAGGCTATATCCTTCAATACTAGCTTCTTTAAGCAATGTCTCTACCACTTCGAATTCAGCTTCAACTTTGGTAGTTTCGTTAACTATATCATTATTTTCCATTGGAAATCTTTTTAACTTCTGGTTCTGGAATGTCTAAGAGAAGACTTTTTACAATTTCTGATTCGTCATTGGGTGGTCGAATCATGAAATCAAAGATAGTTCCATCTTTTGGACGAATAGCTTTTTTTCACGTGAATATGTTCTTCTGTTTTTTCATTATATTTGGGTGATCTAAGTATTCGCAAGGAAAATGATCGTTTATTTGCTATATTGTCTATAATACCTTTATCCTGTAATTCTACTGAGAGTTTTTTACAAACAAGCTCAGTGAACATAGCAATCTGAGCAATATTTGGAAGTCTTATACCAAAAGTTAAGACATATAGAGATATTTTTTTCTCATCACTACTTTCAGCAATAAACATAGTTTCTTTATCCCATACTAGAAAAATTTCTAGGCAAGTATCTTTAAAAGTATAACAAAGTAAATTTTTCATCTGTTTTCCTGAAAGTTTGGGAGATATAACATTTAATATTTCTATTAGTAAGTCAAAATCAATAATAGGATGAAGTGGGTTAATACCATTAATGATTTTATGCAAGGAATGGCCTTTACAATCTGAGAGTATAGCTTCTATTTCATCCTTGTTGTCTGCGTCTAGAAAATGCTTTGTCTAACACTATCATTGCGAATTTTATATAGGCATTCACCAACATCTTCAGTTTTAAATTCTTGTTTGTACAGAATAGATGGGGCATTGAGGAACTCTGAAAGCCCGGAATAGGTCATGGTATTTTTTCAGAATATGATAACTAAGTATACTCTTAGTATAATACCCTAGGAAAAAAGTTCAAAATAAAAATAAATATTATTATAGATATCAAAGATTAACTAAAAATAATACTGAAGATGAACGATTCTGATAACATATTTATTTTCATTGATAATTACATTGCAAAGGGTGAATACATTTGCCAGTATTGCTCCAATGAAGAGATGGTTTGTGGAAATCTTGCAGAATGACCAGAATGGTATCATATTCACTGAAAAAGACGCCAGCGACCTCTATGCAAACAAGATAGGTATATAAGACTGACAGCATTAAAATATGAATATTGTAATTTGCATGTAAATAAGTCCCATTCGAAAGCATATTATCACCAGAAGAAATTAGAAAAGATGCTTCAAAATGAATAGACACTAGAAGCATTAGAAAAGGCTCTCGATAAAATGAAAATACCCGATATAATAAGTTGGATTTAGAAAGTTGTCTTCAGAAAGTTGACCTTAGGAAAAAATGTAGGGACACTTTGAGAGACGCTAAAAGTAGCTGTTTTGGCACTTTAGATTTCTGAAAAGCCTTCTAGGTATGTATTCCTAGTGGTCTTAATATCCCTAGGAAAAATCGAACACCCGTACTTTTTTTATTTTTTTTTTACTATATATATACCAGTATATAGCATACATATAGCATACAGGTATCACATACATATAGTATAAGAAGGTTTTTGAATTTTTTTTCCTAGAACTTTACTTTTTTCTAGAACTTTACTTTTTCCTAAGGATATTAGGGACACTAGGGACATACATAGAAGAACACAATTAATAAACTTAAAAACCCAAAAATCGATATCATAGTTGTCCCTAGGAAGTGTCCTCAGAAAATTTTCCCTAAGGATACTAAGGACGCTCAAAAATTAGCATATTCATTGCCTCAACCTAGATTAAACCATGATCAGATCTCAGAAGTGCTTACAACATCCTGCTAATATACCAGCACTTCTGGTAATCAAATGGGTTAAGCTAAGATAATACATATTGCACTTCTAACGTCAAACGCAAAATTGATATACATATATCAATAACAAATAGGCAATAGTTGGGTTACAAGATGGTACAGGCCGACTATGGTAATGCATAGTTTTTTTTATATTTTGCATTTTGAATTCTCTGACCTACCAGTCAGTGAAAGTTATATAACCGGCGCAGTATATGCAGTAAAAATAACAAAAATTTCGGCCAACACTATTCTATGATTTCGGCCAGATCTTTGAACATAATAATTCAGCATCTAAGCTAGCAAACTGCCAGTTTCATAACACTTCCATGATAGTTTCTCACTAGTTTTATGACAGTTCCAGGATACTATCAAGTCACTATCGTGGTGTCAAGCTGGATCCTACAAATCATGTACCTAAAAGATTAGCCGAAATTGGTATAGTGTCAGCCGAAATTAACCACAAATTTACTGCGTCACCTGACGCCTTTTTTTTACACTATTTTAGTATCTAGAAAGGCAACTAAATAGGCGTAAATTCTTAATAAAGAACTAGTATCTAAACTAGCATAGAGAGCCGACACCCTCATTATAGAACCAGGTATTCAAAGAAGACTGGAAAGTCAGAACCAACAATATAGATTTTATTATGTAAACGGATTAGAAACAAGAAGAAAGCAGTCACTATTAGATCATGACATTACCATTAAATTAAAGCACTACCAGTTACTATTAGACTATGAAGTTATCACTATATTATACAGAAACAGTTAAAACAATGTTATAAACGCAAAGGAGCTACCCATAAATAGGTTATGAAGTTCCTATCAGATTATAAATAATAGGTTATGAAGTTACCATCAGATTATGAAATTAGATTATAAAATTACCGCTATATTATGAAGTTACTTTTATATTATGAAGTTACCAACAGATTATGAAGTTACCATTATATTATGAATTACCTGTAGATTATAAAATTGCCTTCATAACCTAATCCAAGTCATATGTGACTTAAGTTACAAAAAAAAAATTAAAATGAATTTAATAAAAAAATTAAATTCTAACTTCTTATTACAAATAAATCACTAATTAATATTAAAAATAAATAAATAATAAATAAAAAAAATAAATACTATAGTCACTAATCGCTAATATCATAATTACTAATTGATTCTAAAATTTAAAAATTTAAAAATTAATAATTCTAATTTATATACCTTTTGATATTTCTTTTTTTTATTTTGCCTCACTACCTTACCACTTCATTACCTTCTACTTATCTCATCACCTTCACTTCTCTTACTACTTTTCTTATTACCTCATTCCTCTTATCTCATTATTTACTTAATTAGACATAAAACTTAAATAAATTAAAAATATATTTAATAAATAGCAAAAAAAAAAAATTTAAAAAATATATTAAAAAAAAAATTACTTACTGCAGTTGAAGTTGGTAAAACTTATTTTTTTCAGTTTTAAAAAAGAAGTTTATAATAGTAAAAAAAGATTATCAATTTATTATTTAATAATTAATTCAAAATCTAAATCTAAATCTAAATTTAACATATTAGATCTGAATTTAAATCTGAAAAATCAGATCAGACCTGAATCTGAATTCAAATACAATTTGAATTTGATAGATCTAATTCAAATCTGATCTGTTAGATTCAAATTAGATTCAGATTAATTTAAATTTATATGAAACACTAGCTATGATTAACTTTTTATAATGTTATAAAATAACTATTTTAATATAATAAAAAGCAATTAGTATAAAACAGGATATTATCATATAAATCAACTAATAAAATTACAATTTTGATATTATTATATATTGATTTACTAATCAAATTAAGAATTTTTTAATATATGATAATTAAAAATATCATATTATTTAAATAATAAAATCAAATTCCTAAAATCAAATTTAAAAAATCATTTTTAAATTATTTATAATTAGATTGTATGTTGCATTATCTATATTTTCATCATATATTTGCATTTACATTTAGGACCTTTGTAATAGAAAGGGGGGAAACAGCCAGAAAAAATTAATTTTACTTTTATAAGCTAAATATAATTTTTAAGTCAAAATATAGATTTAGCATTAACTCGTTTTTTATATTTTTCAACTATTTTCTTCTTTTCTATTGCAAAGGTTCTATTTATTCTAAAGATAATATAAACATATTAAATATTTAAATTGATATCTTTAAAAGTAATAGCTATGATTAGGTAATAGGAACTATTATTAAATCCAGAATAAGCTTAACTAAAAAAATATTACAAAAGTCAATCAGCATCAACTCAATTATTGAGCAGGTAAATAAAAAGCCTTCACTTCGTTCTAGACTAATTAAGTATTTACTTTGCAAAGGCCAATTAGCATTGACTTAATTAAATATTATTATTAAACAATCATTAGTCTAATTATATCACATAAAACAAATTCTAGAAGTAACAAAGTTTCATAGTGATATCAATCTGTAATTTTATAACATAATAAAAGAAGTTTAAATGTGTTAATACTATCTAATAAAATTTTAATTAGCTATTAAATTTATTTCATTGTCTCACTTCCTTTTTCATAAACTGCTTATAAATTATTGGTATAATTACATTAAAATATGTAATAGTTATAGCATTTTTTGTATCAAAGTATTGCTAGCATTCTAAAGTTCATTATTAATAGCCTCACAAACCTTTGCCTCCATTTCAGTATAGTTTAATACAATATCTTACTAAGTATTATGAATTTCTATTAGTGAATGACTAAGAGCAAATTAAAATATTTCACTTTAAAAGGATATACCAGATTATAAAAATTGTATTATATCAAAAGAATAAATATTCATGTTCAAGCCAACTAATAGATTGTCTTAAGCCCTTAGGTTATAGATTTTCATGTCCTGATTGGACAAATCTCGTGATCATACTGATCACTTATTATTTAATAACGCATTCTTTCATCATTCTTTTCTTTCTTTGTTACAAATAACTAAACACTTAACGATAGCAGCCACTTATTATAATCGTTATTTTGATAAGACTCTTATTAAGGACTGGTCAGTTCTTTACTTTCATAAATGTTAGATCAATTTACACAGCAAGACTCCTGAACAACTATCTTATACTAAGGCTATAGATTCAATTATCAAAAGTCTCCATTCAATTGCTTAACAGCATCCAGATTCTTTAAAGATCAAAAAAGCTAATGATCTTTTATCTGAAATTCAAGTAAGTATTCTCCACTGTATATAGTAAATGTTCTCTGCAAAAGACTTTTTGTCAGCTTCAGTTGTCTACAGCAAGGAAGATATAACTTTTCGTTATCCTTCTAAAGATCATTTTAATTGCTATGTTTTGATATGTTCTCTATAGTAGACTTTATCTGTTATAGTTGTTTACAACAAGAAAGACACAACTTTTTGTTGTTCTTCTGATGATTTTTTCAATCATTGTAGTTTTAACATTCTGTAATTAGGGGTCTTTTTGTAAGCTATGCTTGTCTTCAATGGAGAAGTTGTTATTAATTATATTTTTCTTTTGATGTCCTAATAAAAATAACTAATGTAAAACAAAAAGCAATATGAATAAATTATGACTTGGAACTAGTGTTGGCAAATTTCAAGATCATTTCCCTTTTTTTAAAGTGATCTAGGTCACTTTATATATGATCATGTGATAGATTTTATAGTAAAATTATCACATGATTAAGTCATTTTAAAGTCACTTTAAGATCATTTGCCAATATTGTTCAGAACTGAAAAAATTCTTCACGAAAGTTTGAAATGAATGCAGGAGTGAAAAATATGGGAAAAAAGAATATGAAAACAAATATTCAATTTGAGTCATGCAATGTTATAAAGATTGGTAGTACTGGAAATAGTGAAAAAGAGAATTAGACACAATCAAAAAAGGTCAGTAATGTATTTTCAAAATTCAACTGAGAGAAATTACAAATAGTTGTATAAACTTTATTAAGGTTGCTAATAATGATTCTCCTTTAAAAAAGAATGTTAACAATAAACGAACAGTTAAAGTTTGTAATTGATTACTATTTTAGTCTAATTAGTATTATATATGAACTATTTTGTTTCCTTTACTTTAGACAAAATCGAATGATGATCTAAGAAAGAAATCACGTAAACAAGATCTAATAGAAAAAGTGAATTTTATTTAATCATAGTTCATTATGATCACTATATACAGTTGTATTAAAATTTTCTCCTTTGATACTTATCAGATAAAGCATTTTTCTAGCGAATATAATGGGTAAGAATTGGATCTGAAACTGTTTTTCAAAGAGACAGATAGGGAATATAATATTGAGGATAATGAGCATCCTTCTAACTATGATCAATAGACTCTAAAGTCTGACTTAGCAGTAATTAACCTTTTAAAAGTGACGGCTGGCATAACGGATTATTTGTTAAGGTAAGTTATGGATGTTATTATCAGTTTGTATCTGCAACTTATTAATATTTTAAACTATGTTAGAACAGAACTATAAGGTATCATCCGTTGTGAATTAAATGTTGTGAAATCAAAATGGTATAATGAAGAGAAATATGTTGAAATACAGAAGACAATCAAAAGACATAGTATTATCATCCCTTCAGGGTTTATCGTAAAATTGCTAAAAATGTATGCTTCGCCTTCATTTTTATCATATTGCTATATGATTTATCAGTTTCTAGAATGTGCAATTATAGAAGTTTCTCATGACCTTAAAGCAGGAATTATACAAAATCAAAATAAAGGAGTTGATAAAGCAGAATGAAAATTTGGAAGAGATAAAACAATTGAGTCTAATATCAGCATCTCTAGATGCTATCATTCTTCATTAAGATTTTGTCTCTGTTATAAGTACTTATTTTTTTATTTGAATTTTTTCCAAATCACCCACTGATTAACATGTTTACAATTATAACTTTGTCATTCTACAGTAATCTATTATATAGCAAACTGGAGTATCAGAAGCTTCTTAGAACTTCTTATTAGAAAAGACCAATTGCTTTATGATAGTGTTTCAGGCAAGACCATTTTTCAAAATCTGAAAAGTTTCACTTAAAGAATTTTTCTATAATCAGAAACTATTTGAAACCTTCAAAACTAAATTTGAGATTTTTGCAGACAATTTATCAAAACTAATTTCGACTGAAACACTACTTTATGAACTGTAAATATATTATTTCTCACTTTTTATATTGTTTTATGATGTACAATTACAATATAATCCTTTTTTTTAAGGGAGAGATTGTCTTATCAACTATCAAATTCTGCTACAATTAGCGAATATGTGAACCTCTTAAGCAAAAATTGGATAGTAGATTTCTAGTATGCTTACAAAGATTATGTATTAAGATCGGGAATTTAGAAATGAACGGAAGTATAGTTACTGAGAGATTCCACAATCTACTTGAGACAGATGCTGTAAAGGACCTTTAGGAGATATGTATATGTTTAAAGAGATTGATGAGAGATACCGAAAAGTATCACTAAAGTTATTTGCTAACACATATCTTTTTTATGCATCTCATGGTAAGTATTATTTGAATTTGTAATTTACTGATAACAAATAGTTTATCTATTTTAATTTGTATTTATAGGAGATAAAATCGAATTTAGCAAATACACTATCCTCAGAAAAGTATCCAGTTAGTTAAAAAAAAAAAAATTATTTAAAATTTTAAATGTAAATTTTTAAAATAATTGAAATCGTCAAAAATTAAGAAATGTCTGATTCTTTTTTTTATAATTTGCCTAAGCTCACCATCTTTATTCATAGAATTTGGTCATCTGAATCTTTTAGTATTTGATCTATTATTAGAATTAGCATACCGCACAATTACATCTGTAACAGTACTTTTTGAAAACTTTAAAATGCGTGCGAAGGCCTCATGAGTCCTTCCTGCTAACTTTAAACTGACAATTTGTTCACGTTCAAAGTTATTTAATTCGCGATTTTTTCCCATGTTGAATGGCGCAATTTTTAAAAAGGTGAAATCGAAGTTATTTTATGTTTTGTATATTAAACCTGATCTATATATTATTACATAAATATAAACATATGCACATCATCGTCAAAACTAGGGGAGTTATTTAAAAAAAAATTTTATTTAGTTGATATGTCCGATCTTGAGAAATTTAAAAAAAGCTTGACCAGATACTTTTCTGAGGATAGTATATATAACTATACTTGAGGAATTTTATAATAGAAGCGTACGTATAAAGTAGTGTTGATCTTTGGTCATTAGCCATTTGGCTAGCCAAATAGCCAAAAAATTTCTTGGCTGTGATCAAATGCCAAAACTGACATAAAGCAATTGTTCTGATTTTGTTATGGAGTGCAAAAAAATACTTTTTTGATTTTGTAAAGTATTTTTTTAACTGTTTTTGTGAATGCTCTTATTATGCTTTATTTATTGACTTCTCTTTATGTTGTTTAGGAAGGTTTGATCAATATGATCAAACAGGATGAAGACAATAATGGATATCTAAGTTATCAGATAGACTTCCTCTGCATCTGGTAAACTAGAGTTGGTTAAGTTAGTTCTAGATTGGTTCTAGTTCTAAGACTTGTAAGTCTTATTAAACAAGTTTACAAATCAGGTCTGATTAGGTCTTTATATAATAAATCTTAGGATCAGATCCAAATAAGTCACAGGATCAAGTCTGAATAGGTCTATAATATATTCATATAATATTATTTACTATAATTGTATAATTAACTAATAAAATACTATGAAATGTGATTAATATATATATAAGTTGTAATAATAAAAAAATTACATTCCATATCAATAAAAATAAAATATAATGTCACCATTTTACTTCATCATTTTATATGATATTGCAAGCTTAAATTGTGTTTTAATATTTCTGATTTTTGTTACTTTTGATATTAATAAAAGCTTATTTTAAATTCTTTTTATTTTTAATATTTTGTTTGTTCACTAATACTATTATCAATCCAGCTTTTCATATATAATAATACTCTATAGTTTCTGAGTTTAATTAGTTTCAAGTCATGGTAATTGTATTACTTATAACAAAAAAAAGCCTATTCATATGCCACACTTGTTATTTATATTACAGATCCTGCCAAAAGTCTCTGAACGTCATCTTTCAGCTATTTCATACCGAGTACATCATAGGACTGTATAATACTGTGGTCATGTAATGTACCTGACCTTGTTTGCTTGAATCAAAACTAAATAAAAACGTGTTTGGTTTGTTTATTTTGATTTTT
>CAJVPQ010001398.1:0-18376 GCA_910591825.1 Funneliformis caledonium
GGAGAGTTCCTGATAGTATCTATAAAGAGCTTGATTTAATAAAATTTTAATTAAAGTAATAAAAGAGAAATTTCGTGCGCGATGATTAATTCTGAATTCTGATTGGTTCCTGTGATGCATTACATAAGCAAACGATTTTGAGACTTTTTTTTATTTTAAGGATCGATTCCTTTTTATAAATAGAGTTCAATTTTTTTTACTAAATTAAAATCAAATCACAGGATCAAATTTTATTTAAGATTTTCAATTGTCTATTATAAAGGTTTCGCACTGTAGTTATGGGGTTGTGGGAATCATGTATGCTAATATTTTTTCGATTAAGTTTATTGTAACAAAATCATTGATCCAGAACCCGATAAATGCGCAGTATCATTTATTACGTTTCATGTATCACGGGAACAAGCAACTGCGCATAATAATTTATTCTCAAACCTTCTCGCATATTCTCAAAATTCTTACGTATATTATTACTAAAAAGAGGCCTCTTGATGATCTTTACATATGGATAGCATAAATTCTTTTATTGTTAAATTAAGGAGAGGCCGTTGATCAGATTTTCGTGATGTAATCATATTCCCAAAAAGTGTATTCCAAAATCGACCCTGGAAATTATATAAAAAGGTGATGGCCCTGTTAGTGAATCATTTTATCTGCCTTGCGCAAGTAAAGCAAAATCAAACGAAAAATAAAACTTATCATTATTAACATCATCGAAATCAATAATCAAACGAACTCGCATGTTCCGCAAAGTTATAATAAGGTAGGTTGCTCGGCTAGCTTATAAAAGAACATCATCACGATGTTAATCAATTTTTCTGGCTCTATAGATGTTCAAAGTCAAAGCGGACATATTACCATTCCTGATCTTTTTAACATATTTGATATTCGCCGAGAAAATCGTGATCGTCAACACGTGCCTCATCGGCGCAGTGAAATATAAGAAATAAATCACATGACTGTAATTTCGGCCGCCAAAATCTTACTTATTTATTTTTTTTTTAATTCAGTTACTGATCTCTCGAATTTATACTTAGGTTCGAAATTTCAGTTGCGGGGAATATTATTTTACATTAGTCCGTGTGGGCGGGAGTGATATAGATAGACGAAACTTCTGTAAATATGTGAGGGATAATTTATTTCAAAAATCTAGTGTAGGAAAAGAGTATTAGTGTGAAAATCTCGTAATTAGCAATAGATATAGAAAAATTTATCTGAAATATGAGAAAGTAAAGAAATAACTTGATGCTGGGACTCTCATTTATGGCCTAGGATCCGAGAACTCCCTCCCTCTTTGATAGCATCATATTGTTTCGCTTACTACCTCTGAAAATTAATAAAGTTTTCGCCCACGTCAGGCTTAATTTTTTACATGTAACACACGATTAAGAGCCAAATTATGTATCATGTGATCGTCAACTAATTTTTTGTGTGACTTTTATTTTCCCTTGAACTCGGAACACATCAGGTCAGAGACCCGGAATTATTCCGATATCAAATCACAAATTTTTATCACGATAACGGGAAAAATTCCGATAAAAATTACCAATTATGGTAAGAAACATTTGATAATTCTAGCCGGCTCACATCTTAATGCAGGCTGATCTAAGTTACGATAGTGACACGACAATAATTTTGGCCAAAAATGATCAAAATGATTGACATTTACCGGAATTCTTACAAATTCCATCACGATAAAGTCAAGAATACTACAATAACGATTGGTTAGTTGTCACGTGTCGGAATAAAATTATTAAAATTCATAAAAATTCCGTTTTATTCCATTATACGGCAAAAATTCCATTTTATTCATTAATTATAAAAATGGAATAATTCCGGGTCTCTGCATCAGGTACACTCACTTTTTTAAAATTTGTAAGTACTTCCATTTTACTTCGTTTCCTGACAAGAGTTTTGCAAATCTTTTAGCATATGTCGCATAAATACTTTGAACGTGCATATTCTGATTGGAATATTTTAGGATTCTTGAACGAATGTGAGGTGGAACCTTTCGACCAGAAGTTATCATATTATATTTCGTGCCTTAAAAAAATAGCTAATAATAAAGAAGAAGGATACAGGCGCAAAAAAGCGCAGGCCTTGCTTGATCGATATAAAAAGGCGAGTATTAGAACTTCTATTGTTAAAAATGCAGGTGGGGATAGTGGCAAAGGATTCTCTGAGATTTTTTGTCACTGGCGATATTGAGGCATAGGAGACTCTCTGAGGTCCACTGTGTTCAAGGCTAAAAGCTGACTCAGTACCGGCCCTGTTGGAGCCCAGACGATTCTCCGAGGTTGTTTGGCGTTCAAGGTTTCTAAGCTGATCTGACAGTTGGATGGGGAATTATAAAGAATTGGAATGTATTAGTCAAAAAAATATTGCTAATAAGCGGTTCTTTCATGTTAGGAGCCTAAACCCGACTACAAAACAGCTAGAAAGTGGGAAGGGGAGCGCATTAATAAACAGATCCACCTCCACAATCCTACAATCATGAATGTAAAAAACGGAATCGGAACTATAGGAACTATAGAAACTGTGAATGAGTTGGTTGCTGGATCAAAGAAAGAGAGTTCTTATTTACAAGTGCGCGTTTTTTTTTGCTAAAGTTGAGGATCAACAGCTTTATAGAGCAAATTTAACTCTTTCTTATTTAGTCCGATGACGATGATTTTCAACCTGCTATATCTAACACTCAAAAGCGTAAAAAAAATCTATCAATATCGAAAAAGGTTAGTAAGTTTTTTGGTATAAAAAATGTCGCCTTGAATTTTATAGTGAGCACTTCTTACTTTTGATATTTACAGAATAAAGAATCGGTTGTCCCTACGGAGGTCGGTATAGAATGCATCTCTATGATGATAAGGATTTGTTTATCGTGAGCTCCTCTCAAAAATAGCAACTAATTTGCGTGATTTCTTTTTAGGCTGATGATGATAAAGATCCTGTATCAACTGGTAACACAAATGGTTCAAAAAAGCGTAATAGGAAGTCATCTAAAGAAGAAGAAAAGGTGAAGAATTTGTAGTCTTTTCAGAGTAACTTAGCAAATGTTAATTTTTTGTAACATTGTAACATTTTTAATGATCGTTCATCTACAGTCCGACATATTAGAAAAAGTTGAATATCAGGATGAACCGGCTGCAAAAAAAAGTAGGCAGAAGGAAACTAACAGTACTAAACGTACATTTGTGTTGAAATGGAATTTATATGAGGATTTGAAACAAATAGTTGTGGTATGTACATGTAGGTGTGTGTTTCATTATTTACGTACATAACATTAATAAATCTTAAATTCTGTACAGGAGTGGACCATTGATGATACGAACATAAGTGATTCATTTTTCCGTTTCAAGGGTTATGCTGAATCCAAAGCAGATAGATGTGAATTGACATTCTCAAAGCATCCTGGCGAAATTCTATTAGTTGACATGTTGTCTTTCTTTTTATGCAATGTATATATTAACAGTTAAAAATGTTAATAATGTTAAAATATTGGATTGTTATTGCCCAGCGCTCTTAATTCCATACTCCTTTTAGAGGAAAACTCTGTCCGTGTACAATTGGATATTTCATCAGCCATTCGCACAAAGATTTTTGAGCAAATGAGGGCAATATACCCGAGACACGATTTGCCGAAAGTGGTTGAAGAAATATGTCGTCGATGTGCTCAAATTGCCCGAAAACAGACCAGAGAGGCTTTAGAGGAAGAAATTGACAATGCTTATAATGATTTAAGGACGAACTTGAGTTCATCCGATAAAAAATTGTTGAGAACTAGTCAGAATGTTTGGAATCACATGTAGGTGTATTTCTTAATTTGATTTTTGATTTTTGTATTTCTTAAGTTACTAAGATAATTCTAATTAGTGCAGAGAATTGGCGAACAAGTTTTGATAGTCCTCAAACAATAGAAGATACCCACGTACATCATTCAATACATCCTTTTTTACGTCCATTTTTCCCCGACGGACCGGATAGGACAATTGATTGGTAATTATACAGATCAGTTAGTTATTCCTGCTTTAGTGGGCATTTAAATGCAGTATTAATGTTATATTTGCTTGCTTTTTCATAGGGCAAACAAGTTGTCGTTCGTAAGCGCATCTAGGAAAACAAATGACGATGACGAAGGTGAAGGACATAAACCCGACTTCACAATCACAGTTAATAAAAGAAGTGGCAAATTTGAAATTGTATTTGGGCTATTCAAATCGCCTTACAAAAGTAGCTCTCATTTCGCAAATGTTGATTTAGTGGATTTAGGAGTGTTAATGAAAGACTCACTAGATAACATGTATAAAGAGAAATGTCTTGAATTAGATATGACTGTATTTGGAATTCATGCATTTGGTATGTAGCTTTCCGGATATATTTTTTTCTGAATGCTTTTATCTAATCAGTTTAGCATTCTGTTGGCAGGTTATAATGTCCGTATATATGCTATGGACCTTTCATATGATGCTGTATATAGAATGTATTTGATAGGAGAATTTGAAATGCCAAAAAGTAATATTAGCCTGTGTTTGGTTGAAAATGTGTTACAAGAAGTAGGAAATTTGAAGGTAAATTTGATGGTCTTTTGGTATTATTATTAGTTGCTAAATTATCAACTTCATGGTTTGCTAATTACCAATCACAGAATTTCGTAGAAGAATATATTGAGAGACTTCCATCCTACACCACTAATAATGACAACATTATAAAAACTCCAACCGAAAAGATGAGAATGACTAGGAGAACGGTAGCAACTCCTCGCAAGGTATATTTTCATCATTTTTTATGTATCCGCTCATTTTTTGATTCAGGAGTTTCTCATTACTTTTTTTATTCTATCTTTTAGGTAGAGTTGAAGTTAGGCAATGTGTAATTAGGTTGATTTGTAATTGCAAATTGTCTATCCGAAATGTCTTTTGATTTGATTAAAGCCTTAATGAATTCGTGTTTAAAATGATCGTTATGCAATTCGCCCAATTTGGGCTTTAATGTGGCCTTACTATAATAAGGCTTACATGACGTGATATTATTTAGCTTTGAAATAAAATTATAAATTTTATTGCACTTTGTGCCCTGCGGAGCGTTACATTGTCAGATATCTTTTTTGGTACGTTTAGATTATCCCGAAGGTACTGCGCCGTTTCTTCTGCGCAATTTTGGCGAGCGTGTCCAGACTCTACCATCAGAAAAAATAGATTTTCGTTCACGTGTATTTACAATTCCCGAATTCCATTACTATCCGGCTAAAGAAAAAATCCGAAATCTGATTGGCCGATCATCTCGTGATTTATAGAAACTTGCCAGCTCCTGGAACTGGCAGGGATTTAAGGAGATCACATGTGATACAAATTTTTATAGTTTAGCCGTCCACGGTGATCGGGTCTAATTTAACCGAATCAAACGTCAGGAAAAAATATGAATCTGGTTTTCACCCGAACAATCGAATAAAAATGAATATGGTTTTATTATAGTATAATATTGCTAAATCAGCTAAAATCGATAAAATACTTTAAAATCGTTATAATCTGTTATAATCTACTAAAACACTATTATGGATTTAGATAGTAGAGCCCAATATAAGCTAGTTTCTGTAGGCTATAGTGATGTAAACTTCGAAGAATATAGAAGAATATTAGAAGCATTATGTCCTTTAGGTGAATGATATGATCATGAAACACCAGAAATGTGGTGCTCCCGTATCCGTGGTCCATTTAGGAAAATACTTGAAGAGAATCCAAGAATCCTTTCTAAAAATGGATTTATTACAATGTATGGAAAGTTATATGAAAGTGATAGTAAAGTTCACGGTCATCCATCAAATTATATATATTGTAGCGTATGCGACTCCCTGGTATTTATACCTGGAGAGTATACAAGACGTTCTTATCGCAATCAAGATAACCACTTGAAGAGATGTATTTCTAGAAATACTATTTTGAATGAACATGCAAGAAGAAAAGAAATTCTTCAATCGATTGATACAAGGGAATTTCAAATCTGGCAATACAAACAATACATATTAAAAGAAGAGGCGGAAATGAAGCGTCTCCAACTGGAGCTTTTATCCTAATCTATTCCACACTCAGAAAAGGATAAGTTGGCATCGGTATCATATGATAATGATGCGCGTTTAACAGACTATAAAATATATGTACAATCTAAAGCAACTATAGCAAAAAATACTATGCCAACTTATATTTCTAATGCCAGGCAAAAAATGGTTTCGTCAATTTCTCATTATGTGTTGAACCAAAGATCCGAAGCACTAAATGGGCCAACTCCTCCTCCATTGCCACGAAAGCCTGATAGATTAATGCGACGTAGTGCAAGTGCACCTGAAATTTCTAGCAGGACTAGTTTGGTCGATCTTGCTGAAGCATATTTCGATTCTGTGCAGAAAAATGCAGGAAGAAAATAGACTTAATATTCTCCAACTAAATATTAATATTAATATCAAATATATTTAGCCAAAGATGATATATTTTATTTTTTTTTGTGAAATGAATAGCTACATTAATCTGTATGCATGATCGCCTAGTGAAATTGTGAAATGTATCACCTGCAGACGTTATACATGATCTACCTATTCTAGGTTAGATCCTCGAATCTATAACTATTTTAATAAAGTATTTTTCGAGAAGTTCAGGAAGATCAATGAAGTGATCTTGGGGATTCTTGATTGTGAGACAATACAACTATCAGTTTGAGAATTTCTATGCAACAGTTATCCAGCGAGCTTACAAGAATTACAAAAAAAGACCTGAGTCTTTGGCAAAACAGGTTTGGGAGGTGGTAAGGAATGATAGTACTCCTGACAATAAGAAGTTTTTAGATATTGTTCCTCATGTTAAAACATATCATTTCATTAATAGAAAACTAATAGAATCTAATTATGTGAGTGACCGATTTTATGTAGACAATAGGCATAACATTTATTCTGCTACTACTTAGGCAGAAGCGAAGAGAAATCAGTTATATGGACGATTATGTACTGTAGCATACCTAGTTACTTTTAGAGTATTATATCAGCAAGGTTACATAGTTGTTAGAGGTATAGCTTGGTATAATATATTAAAATGGTTACAGAATTCCGAATTTTATCTTATTGATAAAAAATATAACTTTGAGAATATCATCAAAATTTCAGACTGTGTGAAATATAGGGGTAAATCAGTAGAAATAGAAAGAATATGCCGATTCCTGCCGTCAGAATTCTTATACTATATTCATGGAAAGGATGTTACCGTGAATTTCTCAGATTTGGATAATAATTGTGAGTTTGTGCGCCAAATTTTCCAGATTAGTCCCCTCCCTTGAAGCATAGCTTCTGCAGGAAAAAAATAAAAATCATGTGATAGCGTGAAAAAATTCACGCACTTTTGCTTTTTTTCTTATAAATACATTTATTAGTTGATAATATCTATCTCCCGCAGGTAACATTATGTTTTTTGAAGTAACACGAAGAAAAAAGGCGCATAAATTAGCACGTTTTCGATCCTCGTTAAAGTATATATGATGAATAGGTGATACATCGCAAATCATCTGTAACTCTGTATGACTGTTTGTGCGACAAATTAATTTTCACACAAAAGAAATCGATCCCCAAAAATATTTCGAATTTTTTCCTTATAACATTTGGCCGAATAATATTTAGCAGAATAGCATTTACTGATATGTATGTTTGCTCCGGAGGGATGGGATATTTCTATTATATTCTGAGTAGAATAATATCTATATACGTGCTGGGCCTTTCTGCGGTCGAGCGAAAAAAAAAGTTCGTATATGCATTACCCCAACACCTTAGTAAAATGGCGAGATCTTCAATGCACATTCCACATGCCCTTATTCTCTAACACAAAAGTTTGACGTAAAATGTCTTGCATATTTTCTCCTATCTTTTTTCTCAAACATGAATGCGAGCCCAGAGAGATGTAAATGAAGTCATTTAAAAGAACAGTATAGTGAAATTATTATACCTTTACGTTTTTTTTTACTTCGCTTAGCAGAGCTTTTCACTAACATTTTAACTTTCATTCTATTAAAACATGAAAGAATTTCTTTTAACGAGAGAGCCTCTCAGTATTGTCAGGATTTCCACAGCGTTGTTTGTATGTGTTGAACAAGGTGAATGGACGGGCGTTTTTGAAAAGGAAGTGGAGAACTTTGAAAATGTTCTAGTTCTAGAAAGAGTTTTAGAACAAGTTTCCTCAGAGGATGTTAAACGAAAAAAGAAGCTTCAAAGTTTTGGTACTGGGAAAAAATTAGCGAAACGAGTAAGAGCGATAAGCTATATTCATGTCAAATATATGGATATGATGTATTTTTTTTAGGTTTTCTAAAGGGCTTATATGCTAGTGAATGGGTTATGTCCGTTGTGATATTATCACTTTCCGCATAGCAGTAGCTAGTTGTATGTACCCGAAATATTGATTATTGAGCTCATTGCCAGCATTTTTTTTTGATAGTTTATGAAAACGAAAACCTAATCTGATCCTGCAAATTGTTATTCACTTTAATTAACAAAATATGTTAAGTCTAAGCTAAGTTAATTATATTTAGGTTACAAGTGCCTTCGAAGATTTATGTTCTCTTACAGAAATGAAGGCTTTGGTGATTGATGCGGAGACTTGGCCTGATGATGCAAATGCAAATTTGCGTTTTTTAAAACGTGATGTTGGTCAGCTTATAAATGAGAGTATTGATTATGAGAAAACTATGTGGGAAAGAATTGAAATGGAATTAGAACAAGTAGATGTTGAAAGCCTTGGGTTCGACTACCCAATATGTTCCGGGGTCCTCGATATTAGATCTGAACATTTTACGAAGATGCCTGGATCATTTTGTGATGTTTTTAAGGAACCTTTCCAAAAATATAGGCTAGATCAGAATGATATCATAATGGATGTTTGTAAAGAGTTCATCCATAATGAAAAATCGAAGATTAATGTAGATGATGATATGAGTAATATTGAATATAGGAGATGGCTAGATAAACCTGAGATGCTTCAAACAATGTCTAGACAGATACTAGAAGCATTGTAGGTTCTTTATTTTTTATTCGTATAGGAGATGATCAAATTTCTAACAATCAATAATTCTTTATAGGCTTAAAGTCTGGAAATCACCCAAATACGAAGCCTATTTGAAGAAAGGGAAACTGGTTAATGAAGGGTCATATGTTTGCGAAGTACTTGCGCCTTTAATAAACATAGTGTTGAGCGATTTACCTGGGAATCCAGTTATATGGGATATATGGTAAGTTAAAACTGGATATGGATTAGCTCGAATTTGGAGCCTTACTTTGTATCACAGTATAATGGTTATAATTTTTTCAATAGGGGAGAGGAAGGGAGCTTGGCTAGCGCCATACGGAAAGGTTCTCGTAAATTTGCGCGAAAGTCCGACTGTATGACTATAGTATAACTAGGAAAGAGCATAGAGCTTGAAATTGTATATTTAGAAACTGGTAGATCAAACTCCACCTAAGACAAATGACAACAAGATCACAAAAAGTTAGTTCGATTTTCCAAAGACTCCATTGATACTACAAGAAATGTATCGAAACTTAAAAGAATATTCAATTAATCATCCAAGAGACAGAATTTGAGTATATTTACCATTAACGTCATCGGTATATATCAATTTATTTCACGTTTTTGCCAATCAATGATATTTAACCATATTTACTTCATATAAAATGGCAGGCGATGTTATAGAACTTTATGCTATGTGAAAAGAATCGGGTATTTACAAATACTGTTTAATAGAGGAGGCAACAATTCTATTACATATAACCTTACCAGGAGCTATATACCCGCTTATACATGCTTTGATGACTTTGAGAATAGCCGTCGCATATACAATCCATAAGATCTTATATGATTCTGATCCTGGGGATAGTAAGCATAGTTCTAGTGAAATGGTAGTAACAGTTTCAACCCTAGTGTGTAAAATTCATGTGCACAATGTGCACATGTGCACATTAAATTTTTGTGTGCATATATTACACAGCATAAAATATGCATAAATAATTACTAAAATAGATAAATTATATATAAAAATGGATAAATTATTTATAAAAATGGAATACTATGTAATACATACATTAATTTTCTATTTTTAGTACAACTTGTGCATATGACTTTTGGTCTAAATTTTATACACTGCGATATATTATTACATTACAATAATGTATTATAATATTATATTTTAATATTAAATATTATAATATATATATGTAATTACCAGGATCCTTTTTCTAATTAATGTAATTAATTTTATTAGTTTATTACTATATTAAAAAATCAAAATATTATATTGTATAATTGCTATATCAATAGATTATGTTAATAAATAATATTCATATTATAAAATAAATTTACATACTAAAACCAGATGATCTTTTTAGCCAATAGATATCCGCCTATAAACATAAATTATCTGGATCACTTCACTAATACACTATATGCAGTTAATACGTGTAGTTTATGCAGTTTTACTTTTATCAAAATGTCACTAAAATAAATAAAGAAAATTTGTACTTACACAGCTATTAGTATTGATATAAAAAAGGAAATGTGTGATTATATGATAGCAAATCTTTTTGTGAACTAAGTTAATGTTGCTTTATTCTTTAATACAAAATATGAAAAATTAGCAGTTGATAGAACAACTATTAATAAAATATGAAAAGAACGTGAAAAGTGACTTTCTGTTCTTCCTAATTTACAAACTGCAAAAACCTTTTACCAACATCTTGTTCAATTTTCAGAACTTGACAAAGCTCTTCAAATTTGGACTTCACAAGCAGTATCTGCTGGAATCCCTTTAACTGATATGATATTACAGCAAAAAGGATTAGAACTTGCTAAAAGATTAAATATTAACAAAAATCAGTTAAAATGTACTAATGGCTGGGTATATAGGTTTAAGCAAAGAAATGGTCTTCAAAGGGTACACTTTCAGGAGAAGCTAATAGTGTATCACTTGAAACTTTACCAGAAGAAAATTTACGTTTACGTGCTCTTTTAGCTAAATATAATGAGGAAGATATTTATAATGCAGATAAAATGGGACTCTTCTTTTGAATGGAACTAAATCAAACACTTAGTATAGGAACAGTAGCAGGTCGTAAAAAGGTAAATTAATTTATTTAATTTTTATAATAGTTAATTATTAATTTATATTAATTATTTTTTTAATATTGTAGGATAAGAATCAACTTTTAATTCTTTTTTGTGCTAATGCTACAGGTTCTCATAAATTTCAGCCTCTTGTAATTGAAAAATCACTAAATCCCCGATGCTTTAAAAATATTAACAAATATGCTCTTTCTGCAATTTATCATACTAATTCAAAGGCATAGATGAGATCAGATATATTTGTTGAATGGCTTAAGAATTTAGATCATTATTTTCGTTCAATAGATTAAAAAATCTTGCTTCTTATTGATAATGCAGGATCTCATTTTAATCCAAAAAGACTTGAGCAAGATAATGATGATAATAATAATATAGATATTAGTGATGATGATCTTAATGATAGTGAACAAGAAGGATCTAATCAAAATTATAATAAGAAGAGAAAAATAAATAAAAAAAAAGAAAAAAAAAAACTAGAGATTTATCTTACTAATATTGAACTTATTTACCTTTTACCTAATACTACTGCTCACCTTCAGCCTATAGATGTAAGAATTATTCATAACTTTAAAGCTAAATATAAACGTGAGTTTTGTAATCATATTATTAGCCAATTTGATTCTGAAATAGATCACACAAAGTAAGTTATAGATTTATTAATATTATGTTTATTTTTAAATAATAAATAATACAATTTATGATTTTTTATTAAAAATAAATTAAATGTCAAGAAAGCTATTGATTATATAGCTGAGGTATAGGATAATGTTACTCAAACAATAATTCAAAACTGCTAGGTTAAAATAGGAATCCTTCCATCTTCTGATTTTATTGTAGATGATATTGATATGCAAGATTTTGAGATAGATAATGAGTTAGATGAAATTGATATCGATCATTTATCAGAAGCTAATAGATTAAAAGAATTTTTTCAGATGTTTGATCATGAAATTTCAACTAAAGAATATCTGACTGATGATCAAATTATTAATTTAGTACAAGACGAAACAGAAGGTATTGAAAGTGATGATGATGTTTTAGATAAAGAAATACCGTTAGTAACAGCAGAAAAAGGTGTTGATTCAATTAAAACATTTATTAATTATTTTGAACAGCAAGATTATCCAGAATTTAATGTTGATTATTTGCGTATTTTCAAAAATATTTACGAATTGTTAGAGTTAAAGCTGTTAATTCGAAAAGTCAAAGTACACTTGATAATTTTTTGAGAAATAATTAGTTTGTGATCTTTATAATGTAATAGGTAATAATAATTATAATACTTAATATAATTTTGAAGGGACTTGCATATACAAATTTGTACGCGTTTTTTGTGTACATGATCGTGTAAGTTAAAAAAATATATATTAAACTTAAGTTTCTTGGGGTGGGTGGTTGGGAGTAAAAGGAAAAATAGTTTAAGTTTATTTTTGTAAATGTAATTTCACATCATAATTTTTGTAAAAGATAAACAATTTTAGCTTTATTTTATATAAAAACTTTTTTTGATTTTTTTTTATATATTAATAGTAATATAAATGATTTTATAAATATAATCACATTAATAAAAATTTTATTATGTGTGTGATTATATAGCAAAACCCTTACTATAAGCATACCTCACTATAATCACACTATTTAGTGGTTCTGAATGGTGTGATTATAAAGGGGGATGACTGTACATGGTTCTACCTCTAAGTCTTACCTTTAAGTCTCATCTCAGAAGTATACTGATCATACATCTGAGTCTTATCCCAAAGCATGTTCACATGTCGAATCTGATAATTGCTATTATTACAATAGCTATATAGGTTATTATCTATCCTATAGGTTTATCTATCTTTGTAGGTCTACTACAAGCAGAGCACGGTCAATGCTTCCTAGTCCTATTTTCTCATAAATTTGAAAATAGAAAAAAGTAATTAAACAAAAAGGGTTATAGAATTAAATTTTTTAAATTGAGTAAAAGTTTACATGATATATTAGAAGTTAGACTTAGTATCATAATAAGAGCGGATAAAAAAAATCGTGAATGTATTTGCTATGAAAAAGTTTTAGTCATATCACAAAAGCTTCGTCAGCATTATGCAAGTACAAAAAACTAATGTTATCTACATTTAACATCATCCAATCCTGTATAAGACCCTAATTCACAGGTCAAAGACTAAAGAAATCTTATCCCCAGATCTCGATCACCAACCTCAGCTCTAGTAGTTCATGATCAAGGAAAGAATCGAAGAAAAGAGAAACCTGAGCCTATTCCTAAAATACAAGCATCAATTCTGCAAAACAAAGATCAAGAAGGTGATCCTAGTCTATCAATCCAAGTATATAGAGAGGGTAAGTATATTAATAGATATGCAAGAAAGTCTAAAAAGCATTTAAAAACATAAGGCGCAAGATTATACCAAAGATGGATCAAAGTTACTAGTGAAAAACATGATTTGCCACTAAACTTAAAAGCATGTCAGCGTCTACATCATGATCTATTACAGGCAGATGAAGAGACTTTCGAAGAAATTATTCCTCAAAAGGAAACGTAAACCCCACCACACAGAATGAAAAACAAGTGGGAGAAGCAGGTCTCAGTCTAGCTACCCAAGTACATAGAGAAGAAGAGCAATAGAAGTCCCTATCTCGTATAAATACAAAACAGTTTAAAATGATATTTTCAAGGTATGGTAGGCAATTTATTACTAATGAAGAGACTGAAAAGTAGGATAAAGAGCATCATGATTCTGAAGAAGCTAGATTTTTAACATTATCTGAGATTGAGCAGGAAGAAGAAAAGAATAGGTTAGAAAAGATAGAAAACCTACCTTTGTCTGAAAGGTAAGAATATGAAATACAAAAGGAGTACACTTCTGAGAATCATTTCAGATTGATTATCATGAAAAAGGGAACACCTATGCTATAGAAGCATATGAAGTAAAAGAAGTAATAGTCGAGCCATCCTATGATGAGATAAATTTTCTAGAAAGAATCTGTGATTCAGTTAGATCTTACTCTTCTTTAAAACACCAAACTATATGAGAAGCCATTATTCCATCTATCAAAATCCAGCATATGCTTTTAATACATGTTAAGATAATGAAAAAAAATATGCAGATGTCCCATACATGCCTCAGCTAATTGCATCAGCTCGTAAACAAATTACAGACATTCTTAAAGAGTAGCTTTGAAGAAAGGATTAAATAAAATCAGCAATGGTCATATATGCTACATATATAAAATACAAATATCTTGGAAGTGGTGACATAATGGACAAAATAAACTATGAAATTACCTATCACTATCTATATCATAGAGGGAATCAGCACGTACTTCTCTCAAAAAATGATATAGATGAGCATATAATCATCTCTGTCAGAGAAATCAATGAAAAGATTGAAAAATACTTGAAGGAAGAGTCTGGTAAAATCCTTCTCCAATTAGAAATGGTATTAATAGAATCTTATACATACCATTGAGCCACTGGAGACTCATACATCCTTACTCCCAAAAAGCTTACCAATACAAAGTATACTATCAATCCGGATAATCAAGGTCTCATCAACCCAAAAACAAATGCATTATCTGAAAAATGTCTCTAAGGTGCATTAGGATGCTATTTTGCTGATCAGAATAGAATTATAGATCATCTTGGTAAACGTATATTTAAAGCAAAATGTCTTCGAAAATATTTAGATGTTGTAAAGCTAGATGGAATTCCTATGCCTACTTCAATTTGTTCGCATATATTTAATAAGATTGAGGAAATGAATTCAGATATTACCATCAGTATCTGTGGATAGAATAAAGAAACAACTACTTCAAAACTGATGATAGCTAGTAAAAACTTTAAAAGGCAACATAAAATTCAGCTACTAGCTCTTACAGATATTACTAAATTAGAAGAAAAGGAGGGTCAGGTAAGTACGGGTAAAAGAATCATTTTCTTTGGATTAAAAATTATAGCAGATTAATATATGAGGATAGTGTGCATAAAGAAAAGAAATATCTATGTAATGGATGCTTTCAAAGCTGGTCCTCCAAAAAAGCTCTAGAACATCATCTAGAATGGTATCCAGAATTACATGAAAATGCTTCTCAGAGAGTTGCAATGCCAGTGAGATTTCAAAGAATTCAAGAACTATAGCAAAATGATCAATGCTCCATGTATTATTATAGCTGATTTCGAAGCTGATAATAAGAAATGGGATTACTCAGGAGGGATAATGAAGCCATTTTAAGCTTATAATGGAAGTATGTGTAAGCTAATAGAGCAGAAGGCCAATAGTTTCTACTACCTAATCTACTGGATTGATATTAGAGATGTATGGAGTCCATTCCTATATCGTGAAGAAAATGCTACACAGGAATTTGTCTGAAGGATTGATCAAGAGCTAGTCCACATCAATGAAGTCTTAGCTATTAAAGCAGATCGAATTGAGACTGAAGAGAATAAAAAGAAATTCATCGAGACTGATATCTATTGGATCTGTAAAGGTAAGTTTGCTATTGATATAGAAAAAATAGGATGTCTAGAAAGCAAAATAGTTAGTCTTAAAGAGAAGCTAGAAAAATTTGATAAAAAATCAGCTGAATATAATAGTATACAAATAACTATTGAAAAAATGACTAAGACGATTGCTAGTAAAAAAACTAAGGCTGATAAAGTATGGGACCATTGTCACATTACAGGTAAGTTTTGTGGATCAGCTTATAGGGATTGCAATCTCAAACTCCAGATTGAGCCATGAAAGATCCCAATCCCAGTAGTCTTTCATAACTTCTGAGGGCATGACTCTCACTTGATCTGTGAATCTATTAGAAAATCTGTCAATGTGCATCAGATTCAGATTATAGCTGAAACCTTTGAGTGATATAAGTCTATGAAGGTAGAACAGCTTAAATATATAGATAGTTATCAGTTCATCAATAGTAGCTTGGCTAGTCTTACAAAAAATTTTGGTGATAACCACCCAATGACAAGCCAATATTTCAAAAAATTAGGTTATACAAAAAAGCAATTAGTATTAGTATATCGTAAAAGAGTTTATCCTTATGACTATATCGATTCTTATAATAGGTTTCAGGAGACAGAACTCCCTCTATTCGAAGAATTTCACAGTATACTTAATGGTAAGATCACACAAGTGGATTATAAGCATGCCTAGAAAGTATGGAAGAAATTCAGATGCTAAAATCTAGATGAGTATCATAATCTCTATCTTAAGACTGACGTACTTAGTCTAGCAGATATCTAGACCAAGTTTCAAGAGACATGTCTGTAATATTATGAGCTCGATCCTAGTCATTATGTCTCTGCTCCGTCTTTATCCTAAGATGCCATGCTTAAGATAACAGGTGTTAAGATTGAGCTATTTATAGAAATGGCTATGCATGATTTCGTAGAAAAGGCTAAGCGTGATAGAATATCTATAACCTGTCAATGATATTTTAAGGCTAATAATCCTAAGATGGGTAAGGCATTCAATTCATCCAAACTCACATCATAGATCTCATATGTCGATGCAAACAATCTTTATAGCTGGACTATGAGTCAGTTCTTACCTATTGGAAATTATCAATGGGAGGCTAGCCAGGAGTATTTATTTAAGAATCTAGCTATGCAAAAGAAATATCTCGAAAAGATTCTTAAAATTAAGTCAAATATCTCATATGGATATTTCTTAAACATTAAAGCTCATTTCTCTCTTAAGACCCATGATTATTTAAAAGATTTACCTACAGCAGTAGAGAATGTCACTGTAGAAAAGAATTGGCTAAATCAATATAATACAAAGCTTGTGAATAACTTGGATGGTAGGCGTTTCTCTAAGATAGAAAAGTTAGTCCCTCATCTTAGCCTGAGAAATAATTATGTCATCTATTACCAAAAGCTCCAATACTATGTGAAGTTAGACATGATTGTAGATGAGGTTTCAGAGATCCTTTCCTTTGACCAGACTAACTGACTCGCCCCAT
Organism: Funneliformis caledonium; assembly: GCA_910591825.1. Taxonomy (NCBI): domain Eukaryota; kingdom Fungi; phylum Glomeromycota; class Glomeromycetes; order Glomerales; family Glomeraceae; genus Funneliformis; species Funneliformis caledonium. The sequence continues at coordinate 17,106 of CAJVPQ010001398.1, forward strand.
ATATTGCATTCAATACAGAAAAATAACAAAAGGCTAAGAATGCTTTTGAAAAAGACTTCTTCAAGCTCATGAATAATTCTGTATATGATAAAACTATGGAAAATATTCGCAAATATCAGGATGTCAAGCTCATGAAGATGAATAATGAATGAGATGAAAAGGCATTCTTAAATAAGATTAACAAACCATCTTTTAAGTATAGTAGATAGCTTAAAGATACACTAGTAGGAGCGTATATTGAAAAGGCCAGCGTGACTCTCAGTAAGCCTATAATAGTTGAGGTATTAGTATTGGATCTTAGCAAGCTTCACATGTATCACTTCTGGTATGGATATGTAAAGGAGAAATATGGTGATAAGGCACAGCTTGGCTATATGGATACTGATTCCTTTATATTTCAAGTCGAGACTGAAGATATTTATAAAGACATAGCTGAGTGTCTAGATCTCTTTGATCTCAATGATTCTAAAACTATAGGCCTTTATAAAGATGAGACTCCAGGAAATGTAATTACAGAATCTATGCATATTCGTTCTAAATTATATTACTATGTCTTAGCTGATAAGTCTACAAAATTTAAGCATAAGGGATTAGTAAAAAGGGTATGAGTAAGATGGTAACAGATACATATATGCCATCTTTAGAAGGATTCCTGCTAGATAATCTAATAGATAAGTCCTCATTATTGGAGCAAGAAACTAAGGAATTAGCTATGCGAACTGAGGCAGATCCTATGACTCTAGTCTATCAAGATTGTCTCTTTAGTAAAGAAGTGTTTTATACTAAAAATATGAGTATCCGATCAAAAGATCATGTATTATCTCTAATCAAATCTGAGAAGAAGGCTCTTTACCCCATAGATACCAAACGCTAGATATTATCAGATAGAATAACTACTTTACCATATGAGCATTAGTGCAATATGATTTATAAGAATATTATTAAAGATGGTATTCCCCATGAAGTAGCCGAAAAAAGAGCTATAACTGCAAAGCTTTCAGAAAAGTATTAGAATGAATGTACTAATCACATAGCCAGCCTATTCCATTAAGCTAAACTAGTGAAATGTCTTAAAAAGTGTTTTAAATATCAGAGTATTATTATATATTTTTTTTTCTTGTAAAATATATATATTAAGTAATACCTTCTAAAATGAAAATCACACAAAAGCAGTCTTTCAATCATCCTAGCGAGTATGTAAAAAATATGGAAAAGCTATCAAAGTTGGCAGGATTCGATCATCAAAATTCTATAGTATTCAGCACACTTAT
>CAJVPQ010001399.1:0-18372 GCA_910591825.1 Funneliformis caledonium
TTTTTAAGGCAACACAATATATTTTTGTAAATGTTCTGGAATTGCGTGGAGGAGTCCCTTACTTTCTAACCATTTTCGACCTGAAATAAAATAGAGATTATTTAACATTAAACACATTCAAAAGTTGACACATAACAATTTCAACTTACTAAATAACCGCGTTTGATATCTATATGCACCATCACAAAGGATGGTTACAATTTTCTTACCTAATTATTACAAAATTGGTTATTTACGTGTCAGATACATGAAATTTACTTCCTATAATGTAATGGAAAAACCAAATACCTGGACCTAGTATTTTGGCCATCTCGACCGCAGCTACAACATTTAATGCTGTCGATGCGCCCATGTAGAGACCTTCCTCATCCAGCATTCTGTACACCATTTCGATAGATTTCTCATCCGAAATATATAATGCATCATCAATCAAATCCAAATCTTGCTGAAGATTGGTGGTCACGCGCCCCTGACCTATTCCTTCGGTTATCGAGCTTCCTGAACGCTCCGTTAACTTTCCGCCACTCTTGAAGTAACTATATAAGACGGAACCCGGGGGGTCAGCAATGAATGATTTAACCTTTTGATTCTTTTCTTTCAAGAAGCGAGTAACACCTGCAAGAGTGCCACCAGTACCGGTAGCGCACGTGAATCCGTCTACAAGGCCATCGGTTTGTTCCCAAATTTCTGGTCCAGTGGTTTCTAAGTGAGAGCGTCGATTTGCAATATTATCAAACTGATTCGTCCAAACAGCATTCGAGGTTTTTTCTGCATGTCGTCGGGCTTGATGATTATAATTTTCTGGATTCTCAAAAGCGACTGCTGGAACTGGATAAACTTCCGCTCCTAAATATAAATTATAGTTAACCATCTTAATGTATACTCAAGAGAGATTATAGTAAGTCTTACCCAACATTCGAAGTAGGTCAATTTTTTCTTGACTTTGAGTGTTTGGCATGTAAATCACGCAATTATATCCTCTTGATCTACAAACATGAGCAAGCCCTATACCCGTGTTACCTAATAACGTAAATGAATCAATTAGCATATATCTACTTTGAATGGATAATAAAAGTTATATAGATGTAAAATCCTTACCAGCTGTACCTTCCACAACAGTACCGCCTGGCTTGAGTAGACCTATAAAGAAAATAAACATTGGTTATCATTAAACGATTTATTATATTCGATATAATCACATATTCAAGTATATTATAGACCTTTCTCCTCCGCATCTTTAACCACAAATAAAGCAGCACGATCTTTTACCGAGCCACCAGGATTCATAAATTCGGCTTTTCCAAAAATTTCTGATCCTGTTTCTTTACTTACTCCATTTAGTCGTATCTGAAATTAAGTTATTAGTAATTATACGATGAATGTGATTAGAAATCATTAAGCATATATTAATGAATTTTTACCTACCAAAGGAGTATTTCCTATCGCGCCAACAAAGCCATCCACTGTCTTGAAAATTACGAAAAATTTGGTTTTTTTTTTTTTTAAAAAAAAAATTAAGTTTAAAATTCGATTATAAAATTAACGTTCATTACTACCTTAAGGGATGAGGAAACGCTAGAATAAAATCTTGAGAATCTTAGTAATCGAGTTGTAAACATTTTTGGGTTTGATTGAAATTTTTTTAATAAAAAAATGAGTTCCTTTTATAACAAAACAGATTTATCGATCATGAACCATTTAAGTTTGATACTAATTCGGTGGATAAAAAAAAAATTTTTTTTTTGTATAATAAAATGTATGGATGATCAAGTAACTTTATTTGGACATTAATTCTAGTTCTAACTTTTAATCAACTGTTCACCTACTTTAAATAAATCTTTATTTACATCATTGCTTACTAATCAAATAGTGGAATTTCCCCACTTTTTTGGATCTTTGGTTTGTACCGTAGCAAATTTTTGTTTATTAATACAGTTGCCAATAATTGCTTAGTATTGCTTATCGTAATATCGTTATCAATGAAAATCATATGGGAGTGTTTCTAGGAAAATCAGGTTCCGAGAAATTTTTGACTAAAATTAAGAGCTTAATACATTTTAATCTAATTACATCAAAAACTAAAAATGCAATAAAAATCTCAATTTTGCTAAAAAATTCCCGGAACCTGATTTTCCTAGCAATCTACCCATATAAGACTCAAAAATCGTTCAAAATCGTAAACTCAAACTCTCTCCTCCATGTATTTGTCTGCACACAAGGCAACTAGAAAACTTGGAATCTCGTCAGATACCTTACGTTGTTGGCTAAAGCAAGGAAGAATTATTGCTAAAACAACTCCTTCTGGTACTCGCCTTTACGACAAATCTTCCATTTTTCCAGAGTTGACTTCCCAAAATGTCGATTACACCACCGCCGCCGCCACCAAAAAAGGATTCCTCTATGCTCGGGTCTTTAGTGTCAAGCAAAAAGAGGATCTTGAATGGCAGAAACAACTCCTCAGATCCTGATACCCAAACTATGAACTCATCAGCGATATTGGATCGGGTGTCAACTTCAAGAGACCAAGACTTAAGACCTTATTGGAATGGACAAGTCGTGGAATGGTCTCAGAAATTGTGGTTACCCACCATGATTGACTCTGTCAGTTTGCCTTCAACCTCATCCAGTATATACTCTCCTTTCATACTACAAAACTCGTGGTTCTCTTCAACGATGCGACCTCTGATAAACATGAACTTTCCCAAGATATCCTTGCAATCAACACAATCTTTATCTGTTGAATGCAAGGAAGAAGAGCCGCTCAAATATCTAAAGGAAAAAAATTTTTCTTTCTAATGAAATTTATTAACAATCAAGATTTCCAAATTTCTATCATTTCTATTAAACAATAATCAAATGGGGAAATATCAACCCAAACGATCAATTTTAAAAATTGAAGTTGAAAACCTGTAGAAAATATTGATAATAATTTTAGGTTACATTATGATGAAGAAGGAATAAGCAGTATAATCTGTAGAACTATCGAATTTGCTAAGGATAATGAAAGCCTTAGCATAAATCATTGGTCGGTAATATTTGTAAAAAACATTTAAACATTTTGAACACTTGTATATGAATATAGTAAAAATATATTATAATAGTAGTGTTAAATACATAACATATATATATATATAGCTGTTTGTATACCTTGATCATTTTACAATAAGAATTTCATAGTTGTATTTTTATCTTTCTATAAAATAAAATAAAAAAAATAAGAATGTCTTTGGATGCTATTCTTGAGTCAGCTAACCTTTTGTTGCAAATAACATTGAGTTCCAATATCGGCTTCAAAGAAATATTAAATAATGAAAAATTGATTTTTCTTAAAAAAAAGAGGAATAGTCAACGTTTTTTTTTCTTCTTAATTTGTACTTCTAAAGAAGTTATTTCACTTGCTTCGTTTAATCAGTAGTAAAATTTTCTAAACAACTTTTTCTTTGTAAAGCATAATGTAAGTCGCGTCTTTGCTTTTTTATTTATTTCAAATGCGTCGCTAACTAAGAAATTTGAAATAAATGATATTTCAGATCAGAATAATCAAAATTCAGCAAATAATAAAAGTATTATTGGAAAAAAAATAAAAAAAACCTACTGCTAGGAAAAAGAAAGAGAATAAGGGTCTTGAGAGCAGTATTGTGCTGGGACATGTCTCAGATGAGTTTAGGACAATTAGGTCATAATGTGGGATAGCTTGAAACATAGTATGGGACAGTCTTAAAATGCTTGGGACATGGAAAATGGATAACACTGCTTAAGAGTATAGAAAATGAGAATGAAGTAGATAACTTAAACCTTATTAGAGATCACGAAATTGGTAGTTCAATACCAATAGGAAAAGACAAAATAATAATCAGTCATAATGTTTCATTTGATCATACAAGGATCTAAGAGGAATATCATTATAAAGCATCTGGTAATAAATTTAAAGATACAATGGCATTGCATATTGCTGTTAATGGATTATGTAGATAACAGTGTCCCACTTGAGTTAGATATAAATGGTTAAAAAGAATGGTAATGTTGGTAATGAAAAAGATTTTCAGTCAATATATGAAATTAGTTCAATGAACAATCTTTATAATGTTTACAATCTACATTGTAAAAAAAAATAGAAAAGTCGATTATTAAAGAATTGTTTATTAATAAGACCTTAGAAGAAATTGTTATCGAAGAAAATTTGCAATGATCATTAATCAATTTTGCCAATGATGTTTTAGCAACATTTAAAGTGTTCAAAAAATCTTTTGTTTCCCTTAGTTTTCTCATTGCTCATATATACCATAATATACTATTATGTGAAATCGTCTTTAATTCCTTCGTTTGATGTTTTGTGTTAGGAAATACTTTCTAACTTAAATATAGTATTTCAAACTTTATATAATACCTTTAACTCTAAAAAAGGTTAATGTATAATGAAAAATACAGTAAAACGACATACTATGGTCAACAAAGATGACATATATAATGCTTTTTTTTGAAAAAAAATTTATAGTTTTTTAATGAGCTCGACTTTTTATAGTTATGTGAAGCTTACCTATCTAATAAAATTTTCCCCTCCAAGGTATTAATATCATGAAAAGTTTTAATACCTTTTATAAAACTGTGTTTTATGTATTCTGGAATAGAATTTATTCAGTAGTAAAAAAATTTTTTTTTTAATTCCTCTTATATTACTGGTTACAAATAAGATTGAAAAATTCTTGAATAATATATATATATTTTTTTGTTTTTATAGTAAAATAAATTCAGGATTTTTTTATTTATCTGCTAAGCAATGAGAAAAACTTGTAGAATTAGAGCATAAATTTACAGATGAAAAAGTAAAAAAAATTGTTGAATTTAAAAAACAAGTATATAGGGATATCAATAATGGATTTGTTGTCATTAATCAAAAGGAAATTGATTCTTTGTTATTAGATCTTCTCTGTAAAAATAAAATTCTTGCATTAAGATGTACCAAGAAAAGAAATATGGAAAGGTAATTTATTGTATCATGTATTTTTTTATTTATTTTATTTTTTTTGATGCAAAATTATTTTTTTTAGATTACAACTTATTTGTGAAAGAGTCACACAAAATTCTGTAAACAATTTGTCTTCAAAAGTTCTCAAATATGCAGGTCTTATTTATGAGCACACTCTTGGAGAAGAAAAATATATCTTTTTTGAAGAGGTTAAAAATCTAAAATCTGTTACAATATTGGTTAAAAGACCTAATTCTCACACAATTGTGCAAATTAATAATGCCATTTGTGATGGATTACGAACTGTAAAAAATGCAATTGAAGATAAATGTATAGTACCAGAAGTAGGAGTATTTCAAGCTGAGCTTTTAGTTCACTTGAATAAATTTAAAAGTTCAGTTAAAGGGAAGCCAAAATGGAAGTTCAAGCATTTACAAATGCAATGTTGATAATTTCTAAAGTTTTATCACAAAATGAAGGATTTAATGCTCAGGATACTATTGTTGCTTTACAGATGAATTTAATCATTATTATTCAAAGAACGTTTTAATTTAGAATTTTGTGTACGCGAAATGATCAAAACATATTATTATATTATACTATTATATAAACGAATATTTAATCAATGAGTCTTTTTTTAATAGAAGAAATTTGCAGCAGAACATATTGTAGGAGTTGATTTAAATATGGAAAACATACTTGATCCTATTGTGAAGGGTATTTGAAATAATTATCATGTCGTTTGTCATATGTTGCATTCCTGGTAAGATTATTAATATTATTGCATTCCATTTGCAAATAAACTTTCAAAATGCTTAAACTTTCAAAAAGCTTAACCTTTCGCAAAATATTTAAGTTTTTTTTTCATTTAATATTCATAACTGCCACTCAGACTTCTTTTATCCTTAGTGTTTTCTTGCATACACTTTGTCGCTAACACCACAACAGTAAAATAACAACATTTCATTCACCAGATGGTATGCAACTTTATGATGTCTCAAATTTCACTACCACCATCACCACTATTACCTCTACCATCACCAAAAAGGATTTCTCTATGCTCAGATCTCTAGTGTCAAACAAAAAGAGGACCTTGAGTGGCAGAAGTAACTCCTCATTTTCTGGTTTTCAACCTATAAACTCATTAATGATATCAGATCAAGAATTAACTTTAAATACAAAGGACTGTAAACCCTACTGAAACAATTATACAAAGGTCTTATTAGAGAGATTATGGCTATCCACTATAATCGATTATGCAGATTCACCTACAAATTCCTCAAGTACAAATTTTCACTCAACTTTACAAAACTCGTGATTCTTTTGACAATTCAACAACTGACAGACATGAGCTGTCCAAAGATATCCTTGCTATCAATGTCTTTATCTGCAGATTGTAAGGAAGAAGAGTAGCCAAATACAGAAGAAAAAGAAAAGAAAAGAAAGAAAATATTAATAATGAGAAAAAATAAACGAAGAAAAAAGGACGAAAATGTGAATAGAATATTGAAAGTGAAATTGTATCCAAACCTTGCACAAAAATGTATAATGAAGCGATGGATAGGACTATCAAGATTAACCTATAATATAATTATTGACTATCTGCAGAAAAGACGGTTTTTAATTGTACATGTAGATAAAAATGGAAATAAATGTAAGAAGATGATAAATTTTCTAAATATAAAATTCCTGAGAAGGATCGTGTATTTAAAATTGAGGAGTAAGAAAGCCTATGATAATATGCCAAATAACTTAATTGATGAAACTGTGGATGAAGCTGTTAAAAATTTCAATTCAAAAGATAACAAAACCAGATTGAAGTTTAAGACCAGAAAAGACCTAAAGCATACCATCACCATACATGCACAAAATTTCTCAAAAAAATATTGGAATAAATTTACATATCATACCTATTCAAAAATACTGATTATATGAGAACACCAAGGAAGAAACCATATGATCACCTGAAAGGATCAAGAAATCTAGGAGCTTTGCATTTTGAGATCAAGAGAAAAAATAACAGTTGGCTATCAGAACAGATCAATCATGATTGCAAGCTCACATACTTTAGAAAAACTAATGAATAGATCTTATCGTGGGTATATAAAAGACAAAAAAAATCAAAAGAAACACATGAAAGGTTTGTGGCTATCGATCCAGGAGTTCGAACTCCATTCACCTACAAAAGGAATCACAGAGGTTGGTAAGAATGATTCGCAGAGGTTGGTGAGACTTTGCTTGCATGCAGACAAACTAAGTTCGTTAAGGGACAAGCTTAAGAACTCAAGTTCTAAGAGAAAGAAAAAGAAGGCTGAGAGAATTGATAAAGCAATCTCAAGAATTTTTAGAAGGATCCGGAACCTGAGGAACTAATTACACAAGAAAACTGTGAATTATCTTGCAAAAAATTATGATGTTGTTATTAGCAAAGCTTAGTATAGATTATTAATGATGTATTACAATCCATCCGATCTTCAGGTTATTTAAGCTTACTTCTTATGCCTAATGCCCTTATTTGCTTTAAATTTTTATCATTTTTTTCGAAATGTATATCACTAAAATATGAGCATGATATTTTACTTTAAATAGAATTGATTTCATTCTTTCGACCACTTTATTAAGGGATTACTAATTTTAATATTTTCATTCATATATAATTAAAATTCAGTTCTTTTAATAATACACGTGATAATCATACTTAACAACTTCGTAAAAAGGTTTTAGCCAAAGATACTCATTCGTATACATAACCTATATCAATTCTTACATTTATAATCCTCCTTTCAATTATGCGATATACTAGTCAAAAAAGGGAGAATCCTTTGAAATAAAAAGATATCGTTGAAGTATTTCCCCGAAAAATTCTTATTGGTTATATTGGGTTGTGCTCATCTGCCCTTTAGGCTAAAGACAAAACCTACGTTAAGGTAAGCCACCTAAACTTTCTAACTTTCTTAGTGACGAAAGATTAAAAAAAAATTACTAGTTAACGACCAACAAAAGCGTGACACGGGTGATGATCGGTCACACGAACTTTTTTTTTAATTTGAAGATAGTTTTAACATCTTAAAGAAAAAAAAACTTTAATACATTAATATCATGACAAGATATACTAAATTAGAAAAGAAAAAGTATGAAAAAGCTGCCGGATTTAACATTAAGCCACTTCAACCAGATAAAGAAGTCGAACAAGACGATTCTAAAATAAAAGAACAGAAAAACAAAAGAAAGTTTCGAGAAGAAAAGCTTGAGGTCAACTCTAAATTGGAAAAGAATTCTAAAAAGAAATTAAAATTAAATAAAGAAAAGATAAAGAAAACCGAAGATACTGGTACTATAACCATTTTTAAAGCGCGTTTGTAACATTATAAGGATAATACTTAATTCATTTGTTTGTTCAGAAATTAAATCGAAAAGGTCAGAAAAACGTAGACAGAGAAGAATAAAAGAACGGCAAAACAAAACTGTACGATTAGACTATTGAATTTCTTTTTCGGTCATAATCATCTTAAAAAAAAAAGCTAAGAATTAACGTCTTGTCCATACAGATATGTTTTGGATGTAGGAAGAAAGGTCATAGCGTTAAGGACTGTCCAGAAGCAAAAGAACAAGGTGTAGGCATGTGCTATAATTGCAGTTCAACCGAACATATTGCCAAAGATTGCAAAAAACCGATTAAACGAGGTTTATATTATATTAATATATTTTGTAAGACGATTCATTCGATTCATTAAAGTTGCTATTCTTTTTACGTTTTTCTAGGTGATGAATACCTTTATGCAAAATGTTTTATTTGTAATGAGCAAGGACATCTTTCTAGACAATGTCTAAAGAACGAAAGAGGATTATATCCTAACGGTGGTACATGTAGATTCTGTAGTCAAGTAACTCATTTAGCTAAAGATTGTACATTGAAAAATCAAGGTAATTTAACTGAAATTCATCTCGCAAGTAATTACTTGATTATTTTCTTCTAATCTTTTCTCTTTTTATATGTAGCTATTGGAACCTCCGTTGTAGTAGGCAAATTGGATCTGCAACATGGTGCTGATGATGATGATTTTCATATTCAGGTTCTAGAAATGTCTGAAGAGAAATTGAATACTATCAAATCTGGAAAGAATAAATTTAAAAAGAAAATTGTGAAATTTTAAATGAATAAAATAATTTATTAAATATTCTAATAATGTATGCAATGCTATATGGAATATAAAACTTTGACAGACCACACGCAGTATATGACAAATTTATATCACGTGACGAATCATATTTGATTTAATGGTAGAAATTCAATTCTTGTTGCTTTTTAGTTTTTTTTTTCGCGAATTCTACTATGGATAATTATCCTCCAGAGTTCATTTTACACCATGTTCCTTTAATGGCTGTAATCGGTCTAGGCACAGCGAGAGACTTGGTTGAACAGCCCACCTTTACAGCTGATTCTGCGACAAGTTCTCCCGTTAGCTCTAAACCTCAATCGCGAAGAAGCTCATTGAGTGCGAATTCAACACCAAGGCAACAGCTTTCAAAGTCTTTATTAACACATTTAACTGCAAAAAGTCAAGTTGGCGTTTGGGAGCTTGGTAAAAGTGCGAGTGCAACCTTTCACGTTGTTGCTGTAGACAAGGTCTGTTGATTTTATTTGATAGAAATCGAATTTAAAACATTTAAGAGTATTTCATTGTAATTAGGAAATAAATTGCGATTCGATTCGTTATAAATCAAATGTATATTCAAATGAAATAAAGTCTTGTGTTATTTATAATGCGATTGAAATCATAACTTTTAGTTTTTTTTTTTTTTTAAAAAAAAAAAAATTAAAAAAATTTAAAATTCCTCATATTTCAAACATTTAATAATATGATTTTATAGAACCATCAATTTCCTCCTCGAAAACCAATGATGAGACCTCCAGCACAAACTCATCATCCAAATATGCCAATTGCACATTCACCTCTTTCCCCGTTAACACAAGGATCTCCCGTTTATCCTGATGGTTTGATTCCTCCTATATGGGTAAGGAAACATCGAGAAATCTTACCAAGCGTTGTTGTAGGCTTTTATGAATTGTGGCATCGGTCTTCATCTGATCCTATACAAGAAAAGGAAGAAATCATTCCAGCACCGGAACCCCAGGGCACAGCAGAATCAATCGAAAGGGAAAAGGATTATAATTTGGCGATGGAGATGAATGAAAGGAGGTTGGTTATGCGATTATCAATTTTTTTATTTTATATAATATCTCTTGAATTTCGACTGATTTGTGAAGACTTTTATAGAAAATCCTTACATGAGAGAGGTATTAAATTTTCGGCCGTTATCTTACTTAAAACGCAAAACATGAAAGATCAAACGATGGAAGAACGATTAGGATATATTCGAAGATTTAGTGGATTAGATACGAGAAATTCATTTTTTTTGCTAACACCATCTCAGCATGGAGATTTACAAGATTTCGTGATAAAGTATGTAGAATTTTTTTTTAGTTTTTTATTATAATGATTTATAAATATGTTCATCTTTGCAACACATTTTACGTGATCAAATACTGAAAATGAGATCTGGCAAATGAAAAAGCCTGCAAAAATCCCTTTATGAACATGGATTAAATTATTATCGAGAACATGGCAAGCGAGTAAAAAGGAAGCGAACTAGGTTACCTTCCCCTTCTAGTACTAATTCTATGCGATCTTCGACTATCCCACAACCTCTTGGTGTTCAAGGTTGGATGATCCGATATGATTACAAGTTGGCAACTTTTGCTGAATTTCGACAAGAAATGGAGGCGGCTATTAAGTAATGTTCCTTGATTTTTAAGTTTTTTTTTTTTTTTTTTTTTTTTAAAAAAAATATATATATATATATATGTACACAATTGTTTTTTTGACTAATTGAGAAATCATTATGCAGCTACTACGAATTGGCTTATAACCTTCTTGTAGATCTTTTTGCGCCTCAGTCTTCTATCACAGCTGGCGCGATCGGACTTCCGATTCGTAGTAAGCGTTGGGGCGAAGCTAGAATTCTTGCTGATACTATTAATCTGAAAGTTTGTGCAATCTTTTAATATTTACCTTTATATAATTATAGTTCAAATTCTTCAACATTTACTTTAATATTTTTAGATATGTAAATTGAACCTTTATATCGATTCCCCTTCTGGGGCGCTTGCTCAATTGAATAAACACGTGTCCACTTTTAGGAACATATCTGACACTCTGGGTATCGGTGAAGATACGTTTGAGTATTGGGCATGGTTATCGAAACAGTATCGTATTTTTGGTGACGTTCTAGAAATTGCCACTAGATCTGGATTTGTTATCCCGGATCCGGCAACTATCTCTCATAACACGGTATCATCGGATTTTAGATTTAGTATATCACACAATCCTAATACAGGTTCTGGAATTAATCCAACGATGATTCTTCAACACCCAGGATTTTATTATCACATGGCAGCAAAATATAATTCATTTAGAAGAAAAAAATTTTTGGATTTAGAAATGGTATTCTTGATTTTTTAATTTTAAAATTAAAAAAATTTTTTTTCTTTAAGTAGCTTATAAGTATTTTTATTTCTATTTAGTTTATGAAAAAAGAGGGGCTTGAACTCCAGAATATTCCACCACAAAATATCTTAGAAGCTGAGCGAAATGTAGATCACTCAACATTGACAATTGAATTGTTTACAAAGAGTTATGAGCAATTTAAGGCACAAAAAACTGGTCGTATGACGCTGTATTTAGCATCTGAGATCGCCAACACTTACTTGGAAGCTGGAAAATATGAAACGGCTTTAAAGTATATTATGAATTTACTTAGGATTCGGAGTTTTTCAAAGAGAAAACGTTATTTATTCATAAATATTTTAATAGGTTTTTTGAAAGGATTGCCAAAACATATCGTAAAGAAAATTGGCATACAATCCTGGAATCGATTTTGAGATGTTCCTTAAAATGCGCTAAAGAACTTGGTGGTTGGGAGAATGTTCTAGAGTATTTAGTTGAACTTTTATCGGACCGTAAGTCCATGAATATATTAATGAATTATGTAAAAATAACAGGGTTTATAATTTATTTCGGTCAACTTCTTGATCATTTAGAATTTTCCATGTCAAACCTAAACCGAGCCGAAATTCATAATGAACTTATGGATGTACTTTTTAAAGTATGTGATGAATAACTGTCCTGTTCCGGATTAAACAGTACATTTTATAATGTATCTTACATTTATAGGCCAATTTTCCCGAGCTTCGGAAAGTTGCCATTGACATGGATGAAATAAATTCTTTCAGTATCCTTTTTGCGTTTTATGAATGATAATTAGATCAAAATATTTACCTTGACAGAATACTTTTAATGTCAGTAACATGCCGTGTTCAATTTAAAGGCGACACAACATTTATTGGTGCCGAAACCCCCTTTCAAATTACAGTCGCAACCCAAGCTGAATCACCACCTATTCCTTTACGATTCTCTTTTCTTCGCTTGTCGTTTAATGACTCGTATTTCAACCATTATTTACGTGATAAAAGTAATGATGAAGAAGACAATGCAAAATTAGAATGGGTGGATTGCAAAAATTGCTCACAGGAGGAAGTTGATGGTGAAGGATTAGTATGGGTTAAGGACGTTAATTTGAAGATTAGTAAAGGTATTACTAAAGTCTTTGAAGGATTGATTGAACCGAAGGAAAGTGGGGATATACAGGTAAATTCATTTCATTATTAAATTTTTTATTGTTATATATAAATATATATATTTGCTTATAACATTTTATGTTATAGCTTCAGACTATTTCTTTTGGATTATTATCTGAAAAATGGAAGGTTGAACTTCATTGTAACTTGAAAAATGCAAAGGATGAACGTTCTAAACGTAAATGGGTGATTGGTGAAGTGGATTCCGAAGGCGAAGGTATATGATAACACTTTCATACGAATGAAATTATAATGTGTTTTACTAAATTAATTTACCAGAACAATATTATTTTACTCGTATTAGTCATTAAGCCTACTTATACGATCTTAAATGGAATAGGAGAACGTACTACTATCAAGTAATTAAATTTATCCATTGAAAAAGGAAATTCTTTTTTTCCTTTAATAATACTAAAATTAACTGGTTTTTAAACTTAGGGTTATACAAAAACTTGCCAAGTTAGATATACAAGCTAAGCACTCGGCTCCAGCATTACTGGACGAACACTATCCTATAGAAATTACTATAGTAAATTTGGAACAAGAAGAAGTCAAGGCATTTTTAAATGCGGAGGTTGTTACAGATGCACCACCTAATTCGATAGATTCAGAAGATTTTATTACATTAAACCCCACAACAAATTCTTCTAACAATTTAAAAGACATTGATATAGGAATATTACCGGCAGGAGAATCTGTGGTGAAGATGGTTTATGTCCTTGGAAAAAAATCAAACTTTTCGCGGACACTTCATTTAACAGTTTATTATGCATCAACTAGTTCAGTTCCATCTGCACCGCCTCCAACACAAGGATGGATTGAAAAGAGGGAAGATCTTAGAATACATTTTGTTTCCCCGTTCACGTTTTCATTTAATATTTCACCACAAAGCGAAGAATTTTGTAAAGGAAGCTCGATAAATCCTTTGGAAAGAGTTGAGAGATATCTTCTAGTCGCAAAGATTACAACAACAAGTCCATGGGAGATTTCAGTATACGATATTGATTTAGTTATGGTAGATAAGTTATTACACCTTTATATGATGTACATCTGCATTTTTACTAATACACAGTCATTAATTTTTTTTTTGTTAGTTAAATCAAGCAAATGCACAGACCAGAATAGAAATAGATGCATCATCAATTGAAATAGATAATGATTTTCGGGAACAAGGTTTGTAATTGAAATCATTAATCGTTGATTTAAGATAATTTTTAAATTTACTAATACTATTATTACTTAATAAGTCTGGAAACAAGGAAACCTATATCATGTAAATTATTTGTTAAAGTTGACATTAAAGGACATCAAACAGTTAGATATAGATGTTGGATTACTGGTGATTCAATGGAAAAGAAAACAACAATCTCCTGTGTACAAAGATTTTGAACTTTCTAATACAGAGTCAACAATGAGAGTACCACAATTAAAAAGAAAAAAGACGGATATCTCAGCAACTATAAACATTCCACCAAATCCAAAAGTAGGACAGCTATTTACTCTTCGTTATAAAATTATAAACTGGACAAAATCTGAAAAGAATATACATGTGACTGTAGAAGTAAATGATTCTTTTGTCTTTTCTGGATATAAACAAACGCATTTTATCGTACCGGGGATGGGAGAATATTGTTTTAAAGTGAATTGTTTTCCATTATCTTCAGGAAAAGTGAAGCTACCAAAGGTGAAAATGGTGAAAAAAGGTGAATTTGAAGGAGATGATGATTTGAATATTATCGCACATGGATATAAAGAAGGGATTGAGGAGGATTATTTTGTAATATTTATTAAACCTAAAATAGATGTATGATATTGTTTCGTATATTTTTAACTTTAACTTTAGTTATAATTTCATTTCATATTTTAATAAAAAGATTTAATATTGAATATTTTTATTAATATCAAATACTAATATTTCACTTATAAATGTAAATATTTAATAGTATAATAGATCATGACTTAAATAATTTAGTCAACCATATTACAATCACGTGAAAATTAAAACACGCTGTGTAATCTCAAATGATCATAGTATGATTATCTTCACTCTTTTGCCAGCATTATTATATAATGAATTGATTTAAAATGTTTCATTGAAACATTTATATCTAGTTCATCTTTCCTTAATTCTAAATTTTATAGATTTGATTTCAAAGAAAAATCTTTATCAAAGTTGAATACAGAAAAAAATAAGTTGAATATTGTTTATGATTTGCTAATTAGCAATTTTGAAGAATCTAGAGTGGAAAAATTTGGATACGTAATCAAATAATTTGGAACTTAATGATTATCAACCATCAAATGGTATTGGACAGAAATTTGGAACCAAATAAATACGAATAAAGACCATAAGACGGAACTTTACCATAAAATCAAGGAATTAAGCGCCCCAATTTTTCATCTTTTAAAGGGTTTTTGGGTCATAACTGGTGCCGATTTATATATTATAGCGAAATGTAAAGGATTATTTATATTAATTTACGATTCAAAGTGTTCATTTTTCAATTATATTTATTGTTTTTTTTATCTCTCGAATTTCCTTCCATATAAATCCGTCCAAATAATTGGGCTAAAACATTTTCATAAATTTGCAAAATTAATGATAAATCTGACAGTTGAATTATAATTTACTTTTAATTGTAGTTTTTTTTTTTACTTCCGATTTATACATTGTTTGTTAGGCATAAAACTATCTTTATGAGTAGATAATTGTAAAAGTTAAATTCGTACCATGTTTTTGGATAAGCATAATAAAAAAACATTCGAAAGATAATTTCTTCAACATGATATTCACTGCATTTGTAAATAATGATTTTTTAACCTGATATTTTTGGAAAAATGAATAATTTATAGTTATTCGTCACGAAGTGCTGAATAACTTTTATATTGGTAAATCAAAATTTGATTTCCAGTAATATTACAGTCAACGCTAACTGACGGTTCCGCTAAAAAAAAAAAGTTCATTATATAAATTACTATGCTTTTTATATGAACCATTACACTTTTTATAACGAACTATTATTAAATTTAAAAATTGTGAGTTCGTTATATCCAACGTTCGTTATAAAGAGGTTCGTTATAACCAGCTTTGACTGTATAGCTACCTTAGGTAACAGTAGTTATTCGGCTCGAAAATGTCAGATACGAATTTACCAATTTTAGTGCCTGATAAACGATTTACTATAGTCATTGTTAATTAGAAAAAAAAATTACGTGATACCGGATAACCGATTTATCTTGGTCACAGGGTATCAAAAAAGGTTCATAATATATATATCGTAGTAAATTTCCAAGCGGAAGTTGCCTTTTGATCCTTCAATCAATTGATGTCGTTTAGGAATTCTTGATATTGTTATACTTTTCAGTATTTTTATAGCTATTTGTGTAATTGTTGGAATTCTTAGTGTTAATTTAGCAGCTTATAGAATTCTTCTTGATGCTAATCAGCCTAAATACAATCGAAAAACAATACTTTGTTAAAATTGAAGAATTAACTTTAAATAATGATATATACCATACCAGCCCTGTTATTTAATGATTTAATGTTAAAATGTTTCTTTGAAACATTTATGACTATTTTATCTTTTGCTAATTATAAATTATTTAGATTTAATTTTAAAGAATACAATTTAACTTACAGTAAAAAAAGAATTATAACTCATTAATTGGCAAATATGGGTAAATTTATTTTTAAAGAGGAAGGATAGTGATTATGAATCATCAATTCTTACTTTTTTTTTAAAGACGCGGTGATGAATAATTTTATTATATATAATAAGTTCAATAAAAAAATTTACATAAAAATTCCAAAACGGATACAAATATAGAAAATAAAATATACTGCCTAATTTTTTTCTCGCTAGCAAGCCTAACTCAGGATCCCAAAAATCTTTATATATACTGTATGTATATCATCTCGCAAAATCACGTGTGGTTTGATTCCGCTATACTAATTTTATTCAGACGATCAAATGTCCAAAGACTTCTGTAACTCAGATTAAAGTTTGCATAAAGTTTATATGTAAATTCTGGCCAGAATTATGTATTATGGGGGGTTTTAAAATTCATTATCCTACATATTCTAGTTTTTAAGCAATCTACTGATTGGAATTTAATGATATTTATATTATTGGATTCGCCTTAATGAGAGGAATTTGATGGCAGTAAATCATATTTCTAGCATCAATATTAACTGAATTATTATAAAAAAAACACATTTTACTATATGTCATTTATAAGTAAAATGAGAGATATTTAGGATCTTACTAACTTTCACTAGATCAACTGATTATCCTATCTAATTCTAATCATAAAGAATTACTAAGTATTCATCATTATTAAACTAAATAAATAAGAAAATTTAGAATAACTGGTTATTACTAAGGTTGCTTGTCTAAATTCATTTTGGATTTAGCAAAACGTCTAAACTATAGTTTCACTAATTTTTTACTAAGGTTTTGATATAGTTTCGCATTTTTATAAGCTTTGATATAGTTTTATCTTTTCCAGAATTTCACAGATTTTTTAATAAGGTTTTAATATAATTTCATTAAATTTTACCTTTTTCTATTTAGACGACTTATAAAACCTTTAGGTTTTATCTAGTAATCTTAATCATATTATTCATTTGATAAATAATTTTTATAATTTTTATAATTAATTAAATAAGTTTATTCATATTTATTAATCTAAAATTTTATATTTAAAATTTGGGATTAATATTAAAAAATTTATTAATCTTATAATAAAAGAATTAATTAATATAAATAAATAAATTATATATTATATACCTAAATTAACTTCTGTTTTTAAACAAAAAAAATTTTAATGTAAAGATTTAATTTATGATTTTATTATTATTTTATCTAAAATTTGATTATTATTAAAAGATTTCATTCTTTATTAATTACATAATAATAATATATATTTAAAATATAAGTATATTAATAATATTAATATTATTATTATTATAAATATTAATGATAAATTACAAAATATATTAAAAATAATTAAAAATTATATGTAATTTATTATAATTATTATTATTGATTTATTTTTATACATTTTATAAATAATATAAATAGTTAATAAGTAAAATATATATTTTATATTTTTTATCAATTTACTTTCTTATTATAAGATTATCAAATTTTATAAATTTATAATTTTAATATATTTATAAAATTCTTTTTTAGAATTAAATTAATAAATCTTATAGTAAATTAATATTACAATATTTATTTACAAATATTAAATCTATAATAATATAATTTAAAAAAATTGTTTAACATTCTTATTTACAAAAAAAAGTAATATTAAATAAATTATTTATTGATTAGAAATTAATGCATTAGTATTATTAGATCAAAAAATTTAAATAATAATTATTATAAAAATTGAAATATTTTTATTTATTTTTATTTTTTATATATAATAAATCATATGATATAATATAATTTTAGTTAGTTTAGTTTTATTTAGTTAACTTTTCTAATAAATAATTATATAAATAAATGAATAAATAATCTCTGTGTGATCACTTGATCACGTGATTATTATGTAACAAAACCAAGATGTACAAGACCCGGGCAGGGACGATGTTTTGTTGTGGTAATATAAAGTAAATTTTGTGTGTGATGTAAATCAATTTTGTGTTGTGTTGTGATCTAATTTTTATTGATTTTGTGTGATTTTGTGGCATGTTTAT
>CAJVPQ010001400.1:0-18355 GCA_910591825.1 Funneliformis caledonium
GAAATCAAAATAAAAACAAATAACAAACCTTATTTTTTTAACTTACCTTTTTAATTCAGGTTCTAATGTCCGATTTGGGCATATAAACAAATGCCTAAATCCGGAAAGTGGTGAAACCGCAGCCAAAAATAGATGCGGTCTTCCACCGCCATTCTTTTCGCCGAGGACTGTATAATGAAATGCGTTAAAATAAATACATATTTTTAAAGGATTAAATTTTAACAGAATTTTAAAATTATTCATAAATTATTCCATTAGAACTTACCTCTGATCCAAGTTATAGAGTCTTATAAAGGTAAGTTAATAATAATCTAAAAATTTCTTCAATTTTGATTACCTACCCCAATCCAAGATTCAGGGATCCAAAATGTTTTACAAGTAAGTTGAGTGTTAGTTTTTTTTATGATTATATAAAAAAAACTAATCAAAATATTTCACTATCAAGATTATCTCTGACCCAAGATTCTAAGGTTTATAGATTTAGATCAGTCTATAAAAGGGTAAGTTATATTAATTTTTTATTTTAAACATTAAAAAAAAAAAATACTAATCAACAAAATTATTTCATTAGAGACTTACCTCGATCTAAGATTCTAAGTTTATAGATTTTGGATCAGTCTACGAAGGTAAGTGAATATTAGTTTTTATTTTTTATAAAAAAAAAAGATTTCTAACAAGAATTATGTTAGAACTACCTCCGATTTAATGCTTTAAGGATCCAAACATCTTACAAAGGTAAATTTAGTTAGTTTTTTAAGATTATAAAAAAAAAACTAATAAAATTTTCTAATTAAAGATTTACCTCCTATCTAAATTCCAAGGTTTATAGATTTTGGATCAATTTGCGAAGGTAAGTGAATATTATTTGTTTTTTTAAAAAAATTTTTTAAAAAAAAAAAAATTACTATGTTAGAACTTACCTCTGACTCTTTAAGGATCTGGATTAGTCTACAAAGGTTAGTTGATATCAGTTTTTTTTTTATTATAATTAAAAAAAAAATACTTACAAAATTTTCCCTTCTTCTTACAAGGTAAGTTACTGTTAATTTTTTATAAAATTAAAAAATAAAAAAAAATACTAATAGGACTTACCTACGATCTGATTCCAACTCAATTTTTTAAGAATCTGGACTGTTTACAAAGTTAAGTTCCACTCTATTAGGAATTACTTCTGTTCTAAGCTTTCAGATCGGTAAGTAGTGAATTTTTTTTTTACAAAAATAGAAATTACTAATGAATTAATACAAGATTTACTCTTGATCAGTTAGTTCCAAATTTTCAAGGTCCTACAAAAGTTCAGTATATGGAAGATTTTAATTAATTATAGTTTATTAATTGGCATTTACTTAGTTTAATATATTGACATTATGAAAGTGTAGAGCGTCAACATTGAGGCAACACTGATTAATTTGATATTATTAAAGAAATATTTTGTCATAATTGCTTCATAATTACTCAATAAAAACTTCTGCTTGCTTTTAAAATTATTTATAAATACATAAACTAAAGAACTGAATACAATAATACTATTTACAAATTACGTGACCAGTTCAGTATATCGAAATTTTTTATTATATTTTATAATAAACGGTACATCAATAAAGTTCAATATATATTATAAGCTGTGAAAGACGAATAAAGTTATTAACCTCAGACATGTGTTTCGATCATATTCTAATAATTCGTATAAAACTTTGACGTATAAGTTCTCATAATTCTGTATCTGTTACTGTAACACTTTTAGACTGAGTCTCATTGGCTGATACAGAGGTTGCTGATAAAGTAGGTTATGATTGTCTTTTATTCTTTTTACAAACCATAGTATCTTAAATTTATCTAGTGGAAAATTCAAAATTTTCAAAGATCGTTAATATTGTTAATAGTTTTTTGCTAAGAAAAAAGATTTCCCACCTGTTGTAATGATACCATAAACATATTCATACTTGGACTTGAATGCTTATCTGCCTTTTATTTTTTCTTGAACATGCCTGAGAATATCAGGAATACCAGTTAATAATTCGACTAGTTTAGTATAAGTAATTTTTTAGTATACTAAATATTTTTTTTGCAAAAATTTGATCAGTTTAACTTTCTTGATAAATGGAGTGATGAACCTCTTCTGGAATGGAAGTATTTTGCTCTACTTAGGTGAATAAAAATAGCATTATAGATCGGATAATAGAGAAAAAATTTTTGCGAAAGAAAGAGTTAGAAAAGAATTTAGTGATATTACGTGATGTCAAGACTTAAAAATTATTAAAAATAGAGAACTACACATGATTTTGATATTGACTACTTGAAAAAAATACTTATCTAAACATTTTGCTGGTAATGAATTCAAAAGAGCGATGAGTTCAGTGAAAACTAAGATACCAGGAGACCTAATAATCTCTTACAAATAAGCCCTAATTCTTTGATTGTTATAAGGAAGGTACATGATCGATCCCTTCTCCAGAATCAGTAAACCTTATTAAACAGGTGTAATTCAAAGAGTTTGAAAAAGGAGTGTCTTTTAGAAAATTGGGAATCACAGCATCTCATGCTTCACCAGTGCAGGCTCTTACAGTTACGCATTGGTAAATGTGCAACTTTCAGATACCTGCGCGTAAGAACTTATAAAATAATAGATAAATGTATCCTTTTATATTTTTATATTACATGATTACAAATTTATATCGCGTTATATATACGCAGTTCACTTAACTCACGTTACAAATAAGAGTGTGACAAATAGAGAATTCATCATTGAAAAATTTCTAAGTTCCCAGAATACTTAGTAAAAAATGAAAGATGGTGGGGTGTGACACTAGAGATAAATATTTTACTAATATTACGTGCCCGAGTTTTTTTGTCAGTGTTACTAGGGAAGATTGTGTAATAGTTAACTATCACATAATCACTTTTCAGCAACTTAGTTTTTTTAAAGTACTCTAAATCTTATTTGTCATTCCTTATTGTCACCCACACACCACCAAATTTGGACATCATAATTCGTAATAGTAAATGTATATAATCCTGCATCAGGAGGTCAAGAAGGTAACTTTTACGTCATAATCTCACGTATGACGTAATTGTATTTATTTTTTAGTGATAAATAGACTTAAACTTTTACCTAACCCTTCGTTATTGGTTTTTTTCTCTCTCTAAATAATTTTAAACTGTTAATATCTGCAAGCAAATCACAAATTCATCAACTAATTTTTTATCTTCGCTCTGCCTTAAAATCAAGTTTATAACAAAAACTTTTTTCGCTTTTTTTTAATCTGTTATTATTAAACGATTATTTCTTCGTAGGAGGGAGAGAACTTTCACACTTATACCTGTAAATACAAATAATTATTCATCACTATGAAAATTTCTTCTTGGTTACAAAAATCTGATGTTTTCGAAGGAAACCTTAAGGATACTCTCGATTCAACCATAAATAAATTACATGTCAATTGTCTGCTAGAGGCCACCAAAGAGTCGATACGTGCATCACTAATTGACATTATAAAAAGGGATAAAGCGTTCTCTGAAAAGTCACCAGCTCACACAAAAATATTCAACTGATTCAAAAAAAATGTGGTATTGTCATCTAAACAGTCCAAACAGTCCAAATCAACCGCAATATTTGAAAAAACATGGATACTTACACCTTCTATTGCTAATAATAAGCAAAACAGAAGCACCTCGCCTCTACTGGTAAAACAAGAGTTTTCACTCTCAAGCGACCGTCAGGCTGCAATTGTTGAACATTTTTATACATTTGTGAAAAATGAACTGTATAAATTCCTCGCAGAGAATGAAAATAACATCCCCGTAAAGGTTGTAAAAAATTTTACCAAGAAAAAATCCTCTGATTAGCTTGTATTTCAAAGATGCTAATCTTTTAAATTTGCTCAATTTTATTGTTGAACATATCAATATTTTTTTAAATAAATCGGTTTTTCATAGTCTATACAAGGCCAATCCTATATGGATCTTAAAGGACTTCAAAGAGAACGTGCATCATAAAATGGCACATAAAATTTCTATGAATAAATATGGTTGCTGAAGCGATCTTGCGTTCCAAAATGTCACTTATTTGTCATGTTATGTCGTTACCTGTCTTAGTAAATAATTTATTTTAACTTCACATTAGAACATTATATATACTGTATATTGACTTTTTTTTCTATCTAACATCAGGGGTAATTATGAAGATATATATGTCGCCAGAGAAAAGATAGATAAAGAAATAGCTCAGAAATTAATAGAAAGGGTGGCTACGAAAGAGTCAAGACTACCAAAAAGAAAGGTCAATGATAATTTTTACAAAATGACAGAATTCGTTCTGGACATTCTTGAAGAGGTCGAGGAGACAAAGGAGGGATAAAAGCAGGAGATTATGAAGATGGTATTAAATGAGGACAAGTATTTAGTGTGAATTTGGGAAATAGTCATTATGCAAAAAAGCAAGAAAGAGCAAGTTCGCAAATTAATTAAGTTTGTGAACATGAGGTTCGGTATTGTGAGTATATGAGTATTCAATAACTTATAATAAATCTGTATGGTGATTTAACCGATTGTTCTGTTTTATCCACAGAATTTAAAGGAAATTTTAAATGACAATATGGCAGACTCGATTCTCAATGGCAATAGAAAGAATAGTACGAGAGAGGGTAAAAAAAGGTGGCAAGAGTAGGGTGTCCAGAATGTTATAGTCACAATTTTTTCCATAATTTTTCACACTTTTTGGTGTGATCGCAAAATTTTACATTTTTCACACCATCCGCAGGAAATGTTTTTGATTTGCTGATCTATCAAATTACTTTTTTTTCAAATGTTCAATCGATCTTATAAAAGATTATTTCTTTGTTTCTTTTTTAAAAAATAACTAATAATTAATATTCACTTTATATAATTAATTTTAAAATCAAATTGAAATTATATATTTATAGAATTCTTGCTTATAATTTATTTTAAATTATGAATTATTTTTGTAACTATATCAAGAAATTTTTAGATAGATCAGTTTACGTAATTCCACAGAAACTTATGTGGAAATTTGAGAATGTTGATTTCCATTCGGTATAAAATCTTATTAGAAATTTGTGAAATTCTTTAGCGAAATATGTGGATTTCATTTACAAAATATGCAGAATTTATCTGTAGAATTCTGAATTTTAAAGAGAATATTATGTCATTACTGAAGTTAGAACCAAATGTTTATTTATTCTTGATTTTTTTAATAAAGCTTTTACTACCGACTAATTTTATCACTTATTAAAAAAAGGAACGAATTACAAAAATTAATTATCATGTCCAAAATAAGATGCAATATGAACTCATCTACCATTTCGTATATATCTAATTCATATCAGAAAAACAAGAATGATTATAATGATTATTTTAGCATATATCTTGATACTGACGAATCAGGTTGTAGAATAAAAAAGTTATATTTGTATACTTTTAAAATTACCTGTAAACTATGACTTTCTTAATAATTGATTTATTTCATGTAATATTAATTTGTCTTTTTTATCTGAAAGATTTATAAAAGTATTATTAAAATCTGATAATAAAAATTTAATTTCAGGCAAAGTCAACTTAATATTCTTTGTAATTGTTAGTTTTTTTAGGTTGTATTATTAATTGGATTTAATAAGTCAGTCGCATGTGACTTGGTCTAGATTATGAAGGTAACTTCATAGTCTACTGGTAACTTCATAATATAATGATAACTTCATAGTTTATAGGTAACTTCATAGTCTACTAGTAACTTCATAATACACTGCCCTACAATAAATTACCGGATTTTATAAATTTTACTTAGTAATATATAGTAAAATTGAAGATATTCAGATTTTATAAAAGTTTATGAATTTTTAATAAATTTCACTCTAAATTTTTTTATTTAATAACCAATCAATTATAATTTTAAAAATATAATTCAAAAATACTCTATTTATAAAATACTGAAAAAATACTTATTTGTAAAGTAATATACAACACAATTTTATATATAAAAACGCAAAAAACATATAAAAAATTGTTGCTTATATTTCAATATGAGAAAATTTTTTTATGTTCTAAAAAATTTCTTTTTTCATTTTAATATCTAAAAACTATAATTGATCAGCTATTAAATAAAAAAAAAATCAGATAACTTTTATTGAAACTTGTAAACTTTTATGCAACCTGAAGATCTTCAATTTTACTATATATTACTAAGTAAAATATATAAAATCCGGTAATTTATTATAGGGCAGTGTATAATGGTAACTTCATAATCTATTGGTAACTTCATAATATAAAGTGACTTTATAATATAGCAGTGATATCATAATCTAATTTCATAAACTGGTAGTAACTTTATAATCTATTATTCATAATCTGATAGGGACTTTATAACCTACTTATGGGTAGCTCCTTTGTGTTTATAACATTGTTTCAACTGTTTCCTGTATAATATAGTGGTAACTTCATAGTCTAATAGTAACTGGTAGTGCTTTATTTTAATGATGATGTCATGATTTAATAGTGACTGCTTTCTTCTTGTTCCTAATCCTTTTATATAGTAAAATCTATATTGTTAGTTCTGGCTTTTCAGTCTTCTTTAAATACCTGGTTCTATAATGAGGGTGCTGACCCTCTATGCTAGTTTGAATACTAGTTCTTTATTAAGATTTCACGCCTATTTGGTTGTCTTTCTAGATACTAAAATAGTGTAAAAAAGGTAACAGGTGATGCAGTAAATTCGATGTAAATCTGCGTCTAAATTTGGCTGGCATTATAGCATAATTCAGGCTGATCCTGAGGGCATGTGATTTGGAGGATCCAAGCTGGCACTATGGTAGCGACTTAGTAGTATCCTAAAGCTATCATAGAACTGGCAGGAAACCTGAGTATTTCTATTAGTTTGCCAGTTTCAAATCAGCTTGGATGCTAAGTTATTATGTTCAAAGATCTGGCTGAAATTGTGAAATAATATTAGCTGATTTATACTGTGCCTTACTGTATCAGTCACGTGATTCTGTTATAATACCAAACACCTTTTCATAGTTACAGGCTAGTGACAGAAACATTCTCAGAACATCCCTAGAACTCAATATATATGTATTTGTATCACATATTTTTGTATCCATATATTTTCAAAATCTTCCTAACACTCTTGAGCTTCAGTCTGATAGATGGTTGGTTAGTAAAGAATTGGAGGTATAATATGTACTATCTTGACCTGACCCAGTTGATTACTAAAAAGTATATCATCTTGCAACCTAATTATTGTATCTGTATATGTATGCTGATTTCGTAGCTGTGATTGGAGATGCATTATGTATTATCATGACCAGCCCATTTATACCATACCTGAGTATATATCTAAAAGATGAAGCCTTTTGCCAATATTTTATATAATGATTACGCGATTATTCCCATCTAAAAATATAAGTTTTCTTCCATTATTTTATATAATATTAAAGAAGATATCTACTTCAGACTTATCCTCTGAATACATATATATCACATATGCCCGAATACATATCATTGAGATGGGGGCTTCTTCCAATATTTTATATAATAATTCTGAAGAAGCCCTCATCTAAAAGTATATATCTAGAAGCCTTTCTTTTACGATTTATTTAATAAGTTCGTTATCACTTTTTTTTACACTCATTGAAAAAAAATAATTAAATATTTTAAAAATATATTGTAGTATAATAACTTTACATACTGTCAACATGTATACACTAACTAATTTCGACCAAACTGATTGTGAAACTCTTACCCACTATGATGGCACCAGCCCCAATGAATACTTGAGTGACTCAGATAACTATATTGATAAATCTGATTTAGGATCAGATGATTATAATAACTACGAGTCTAATTATGAGTTTGATAATGAAGAAGCTTTTTGCGCTTCAACTGGCACTACCAAAGCTGTAAAAGAATGAAAGGTTAATATGACATATACTTTGAGAGAAGAAAATTTCAATAATAAATTTTCCTTTAAAGATTTGCTAAATGCCATTTGAGGGATTTTTACATCATCGCCTAGAGATATGTCAGACGATAAAGGATCGTTGGATTGCCTCCTAATCTATTCATTCCTCTTTCTGAATGAAAAAGGCTTTAGTTTATATAACGCTTATGACTGAAGTAAAGTGGAAAATAAATTGGTTATAAAAATTGACCAAGATGCCGATCATGCCTCCAAATTTTCTGTTACCGACGACATTTCTGAAGTATATGGCTTATCTGAGATTCATAAATGTATTAATGGTCAAAAACCTTTAAGAACCGTAATTGATATAGATGCTTCGCAAGAAAATATGAAGACAACTGGTATTAAGATGCAAGAAGTATTCTTTCGAATCTGCCTATCTTTCATAAGAGCTTTGTATCAAATTCTTGATTATATCTGAGAGAATATTCTCAATGGATTAGTAATCGCTACATCATCAGATTCTAGCAAGTGTAGCTACCATATTTTATACACATCAGTTCTTCTTATTGATCATCATGAACTCAAAGTATTCACTGAATTAGTATATATCTTAACTGGAGAAAAATTCGGCAAGTATATTGATCAGGGGTTTCCTGGTCAAAATTTTAACCTTTGCCTTATCAGTTCAGCAAAAAAAGATCGAGTAAAGCGTATTCTTCAATTCTTATTAGATAATGAGTGGAATGAGCTTGATCACACTAGGGTTTAACTACCTACTAGCTTAGAACTTGAAGTAAGATCTCGGATGTTTAGTGAAGAAAAAAATAATAATCCACTAAGAATAATCGTGGATCAAAATATATTGCAAAAATGTGTGAACCTTATTTTGCAAAAGCATTCTAACTATCTTAGGGATTGGATTATCAAAGAAAAGGACTAAGAAAACTTCATCTATTTCAACCAGAAAGGCCTATTAGAATATCCATTATGTAAACGTATTCATGATAAGGATCAGTGGTGGTTCAGTTGTGTATATGCCAGCAGTGAAACATTTATTGTAAAATGCTTCTGGTAAAGTAGTGATGAACCTAGAGAAGTTTTTGAATACGATCTACCTATCGCAGAAAAAATTAAACAAGAAAATAAAAAATCGTCTTCGTCGCCTAGCATTCGCAAGATAAAAGACCCAGGTTTCCTAAGAGCTTTCGTAAAATTGCCATCCTGGGCTAAGTATAATGAAGCTCTTACAGCGACAGAAACATATGAGGAGAGATATGTGAGGTTACTATCTGATAAAGGGATATTTATGTAGGCTTATCCTGGGAAACTAGAAAAACATATGTTCTTGAACATCTTACTATAGCCGATGATGTTAATTTGCTAGTACTATCCACGCAACACTCTTACTCGAATGCTGTTACTACTAGACTAAATCTTAAATCATATTGCAATATCGATGGCAATATAAATTTATCTGATCACAAAAGGGTGGTATGTCAAATAGAGAGTTTACACCGTATTACTAATAAATGCAAATGTAATAAAAAATATAAATATCATCCGACAAAATATGACTTGTGGCTTGATGAAATCATGTCTATAATTGCTTAGGCATAGAGTCATTTGGCTGGACAGTCAATAGAAAAATTATATAAATTAGTTCAAGATGCAAGGCAAGGCATTTAATCGTCATAGATAATGATCTCACTGATCTTAATATCGAATGGATTAAAACCCTTCAAAAGGATAAACAATTCTCTATTATCTATAACACTTTCTAATCCCAAAAAGGTAAGACATTTCGCCTAGTCCCTAATAAAGAAACTGTATTAGTCAAACTTTGAGAATGGGCTAGGGAAATAGCTTTACTACCTTCTGATAAACAAACAAGTGCATCACTTATTTGCCATCTTAGAAAAGATGTACAAGGGATCATTTGCGCTCTTAAAGCAGATTTTTCAGAACTACAGATCAAGGAATATCATAGTAAATCTAATCCTGTAGAAAAGGCTCATGACTTCAATAACGTAAAAGAATCATGGAGGGATATAGATCTAATTGCCTATACTAGCACTTTAAAAATAGGAATATCTTGCACTAATTCTAAGTTTGAACAAGCATTCTGTCTCTTCAATAGCTATATAGAAACTAATGCTGAAACGAATCAAATGTTATTTCACATGCAATGTATTAAGGATTATGTATGTCATATTGAGCAAAAATCATCTAATATTTTTATTTTAGAAAAAGGGTTATTTCAATAGATATTAAGTACTAAATGTGAATATCTTCCCTGCGAACTTCAGAATAGAGGAATATTCCTAGATGTAGATTTTATTATCTGGAATAAAGACGTACTAACTGTTTAATTGTGAATAGTCTATATGTTAGAAAACTTTTGTTTCTAGCATTTGTTTGGTTGGAGAATAGTCGATTTTCTTAAGAAGGCAGGTATGATAATTTCTATCATAGAACCTATTCCTAAATCTGATGAAAATGTTATTTCACTGTCTTAAGTTGTGAAGGTGAAATCCTTTATTATTAAAGCAGAGGAGATGACAGATATAGTTAATGCTAATATTCTCGATCGCGAGACTGCTGAATTTTTGGAGAACAAGCCAAGGAAGACCTTAGAAGAAATGCGTTCTCTAGATCAATATTATATTGTGAAATGTTATAAAATCTCGCCTGAATTATTGACCGAAAATTTCATTTTGAAGTATAGGGATTATAATCATATGAGATGGTTCAGAGCTTATAAGCAGTTACGAGATGCTGGTACTGATAACAAAATGGCTGTTGAGGTCATCACATGCAAAGATTATAGAGAAGATAAGCTTACAACTATAACCTGAGCTGATAAGCATCGAATTTGTTTGAAGTTACTAAGAATTGTACACCTATTAAAGACATTGATGATAGGATACATTATAAAGCTAATGATGTTAAAATACGTATAGAATCCCCCGAGTCGATATCATATCTCCAGGATTTAGTATCTAAAATGGCTTGAGTATTTGATAATACAGATGCATTACGTAGTGTTAAAAAATTGGAATTAAAAACAATTCGAACGAAATTTGATTTGCTAAATTTGGCATTACACGTAACTTATGGGTTAAAGTTTAAGATTATGGATAAACATAGCAGACATTACCATCTAGTTGGATCATTCAATAATAATGATTCTCCTGAGTTACCACTATACCAAACAGGAAAAGAAATTTATTGGGAAAATGGTGAAGATACTCAATATGTATATAGTAAACTTCTACATGATGAATTATTAATGGAAAATCTTTTGGAGGAAAGATATTTCCAGTTCTAATGTGAATATTATACTAATTGCGAAAGATATTCAAGACTTATTTGATATCGCATAGGTGGACTGTTATAAAAGCAATATGAATTTAGTATCAAGTTTTACAGAATTGAATCATACATACTTTAAGATGGGGGCTTCTTCTATTATTTTATATAATATTTCTGAAGAAGCCCCCATTCCAAGAAATATGCCTGATGTGCTTTATTTATATACTAAAAAATAGCGCTATTTGACTTAATGATATAAATGAAATAATATTTTTTTTGCTTACTTTCCGGCAGATAATTCAGAGAGGATCCCTAGTGCTTCTATTTTTAAGCTAATCACTAATTCTCAAAGAGATCGAGACCCATATCCTCATCATCTGACTCAGAAACTGGATCTCCATAGATTCTGGATGACTCTGTAGCTGAGCCTTTAATTACAACCCTACCACCTAGTATTTTGACCTGGATTGAATCTGTTAAATCTCTTCCTAATAAATCTGCAAATAATTATAAAGAAGTAGGAAACAAGTGTTTATGGATTGAAGTACTATTATCATTTGACTTGAAAATTGGAGCTTTAGGGATTTGGGTTAAAGGACCTTAGCCCCATACTTTTTTCTCATTTGATGATTTAGCGAATGAAATCTACCCAAATGATCAAGACAGTATTCCATAGTAGAAACAGTATATTTACGACAACTACTAACAAGGCAGGATTTTTTTCTTTATTTTTTTCATACAATTTCCAGTGTCTATAATACCCGATAGGGTCACAGCACTTATTTTCATAAATAGTGTTATCCTTCTTAATATGTGCGTAAGTAAAGCGAGCTATGGTCAAAGACGCTAAAGCAAAAGTATTTTAGGATATAAAATCCTCTTTAACTTTTAATTTCATAATAAAATATGTATTTAAATTAATCAGTATTATAATGAGATAAATTATCTTTTCATACTTACTATAGATATATTAGATCAACTAACAGAAGTTCGCGAGCATCAAGCTAAAAGAAAAATCTATAACCTCAAAACTAATCATATGATTATTATAAATGGGTTAGTATATCGTAAATTGCTACTCAAAGGGTATATGCATTGGAGAGAAGAAAGGCTTTTGATCCTGCCTTTACATGAATTGCCAATATTAAGAAGATATCTTTCTTTCATTTCATATCGTATCTGAAACATTATATTAGAAAGAAGTTTACTAGCACTGGTTAATGAAAAAATAAGTCTATTGCAAATTTTATTCAAAGCTAATTAGCACAATCTCACTTTATACCAACTATTAAAATTATGCTGAAAGCGTGAAGAGATAAAAGTTTGGAGAAATAATATACTCATAAAATTTCTCCACCATCTGAATCTAGCTTCTTCAAAACATAAACTGAGTGCTTTATATGATGCATTCACCAAGATAGACATTTTAGGGCCAGAGCATATATTAGCTCTAGTGCGAACATTTTACTAAAATGTGATTATAATACAAATTATTATTAGTCTTAGAATGACAGTTCCTTGACTATATATTTTTTTCACATATCCTATCTACCCGCAATTTTTAAATATTTGCAGAGCAAACCCTAGTTATAATAGGTAGTCTCATAAAGATCCAGCATAAGCTATATCATTATATTTTCGCTTCTCTGATAGTTTTCACTGACCATGAGGTAATTAAATGTCAGAATATTTTTTCAAATTAAAGTTTTTCTGATATAGAATAACTAAATTATTACTCATAATCTAGTAGTTACTTCATAACCTATATTCACATAGCCATGTTCACAATTATAACAAAATACGTTGTAGAGCACAATCTCAATAAAGATATAAGTAATGAAGAACTTAGCCAGCACATCCTAGCATTACTCGAGCTTTTGACAGATAAACTGAAAAGAGATAAGGGTCGCTGGCACTTTCAGAAAGAGTATAGTTTAGTAAAAAGCAATCATTTATAATAATCTCTGATCAGAGAATTTGCCAAAGTAGAAGTCGGGTAATCCCCAAAGAAAGAGGGAATGAAGTATGGGAAGTTAATATATACGATGCTAAAGGTATCTGCCAATATCCAACATCATTCCAGATGGAGAAACTATCGAAAATATAGCCCAACGTATTGTTCAAGATAATCTTAGTGAAAAAGAAGTAAAGGTGATAGCCAAAGTTTTAACAATAACATCCCCTAACCCTATCATCACTACATCTCGTCTTAGTAGACTCCAAAGAGAGTTGCAAAAACTCAATGCCCCAGAAAAGATAATCTCTGCTACATTAGATAAAAAACAACCTGTGCATCTAATAAGATTCAAAAGGAACGTAGGGATCAATGTGAAAACGAAGGGATTGATTTTCTAGATCACTTCTCGTTAGAATCAGTTAAGGAGAGACTCGATTTCTATGATATGTCTAATACACCCGATGTGCAAGTCCTAGCCAATATAATGATAATACTCTGCATCCGTCTCGCTGAAATTAAAGACTTACGCATATCTAATGGAGGTATAACTGGATACGCAAAAAACTAAGGCTAATAGGATAATACTCAGATATTTAGATCGTTAGAAAGAGATAAAGGGCGGGCCAAACTTCTCCTTACTTGGATTCAGGATGCAATTTCTTCTGAACAGTTGATGGATTCAGAAATGCCAGAAGTTAAATGGTTTAATACATTTCTGAAAAAAGATAGATTTCTTCCTGAAACTGGTAAATTACTCTTTCCTAGCTATTTGCGCAAATTAGGGACAGTATTTGCGATTGTATCTAATAGTGCGAAGAATTTATCAGATACTATGACTATCACCAGTTAAGCCTTTTGACATTCGCTAGACAACCATGCCTTCTCAGCACAAAACTATACTATAGTCAATTTTCAAAAAAAAAGGATAGCCTTATGATCAGGTAACGGCATTCAAGCTCTTGATGAAAACTAATCACATAGATGTGTTAGACAACATTTATTAAATTTTATTTTTTCGTTCGCCTAAGATCTAGCATATATAAAATATCACAAAATGGTAATTGATCAAAAGCATTCATCTGATACATCTAGCAAGCAGGAAGTTATTAGATATACGAAGATATTAGCCTAGGCATTTAGACTAAATGAGCAAAATGCAGAAGTATATAGTGCACTTTCTAGTGAAAATAGAGCACTAAAGAAACAATTATAAGATTATCATTCCCAACATAATACTTTAGAAAAAAGGGTAAAAAAATTAGAGAGAGATGTAAAGTCCTTAGAGACTTAATTAGAAGATCTGGACGAATGTGTAAATAGGAAAACTGTAGTTGACTTAATTTATGAAATAGTTCCTTCGTTGATCGGTAAAAAGAATATCCCTCATGTTTTTGCGCCTTTAGCTAAGTAACAAAGGAGGGTATGACTGAGAAAGGTTAAGTGTTTAGTAGTCTGAAGCAATCAAGCTGAATGCTTTACATATTTTTCAGTCAAAGATATTAAGTTTAATATATAAATAATCAAAATGGAAAGTGACCAGCTGAAGGCACTAAGGGTAAAGCATCTGACAGCCTTAACTAATACCCTGCCTAAGTCTACTTTATCCAAGACTAGTTCATTTAAATCAAGCTCATCTGACACTAGTTCGTCTGAATTAAGCTCTTCTGAATCTAGTTCGTCATCTGAAAGTAGTTCCTCTGAGACTAGCTTATCTGAATCCAGTTTATCCGATTCTGATATTGATGAAATAGTAAACATGATTAAGCATCAAAGAATTCAGAAGCGTTCAGCCTAAAGGAAAGATCAGAAGAAAAGGCATATAATAAAAAATAAGGCTAATTAGCTATCTGATAAATGGGAGTTTAGAGCGATGATAGAGGTTTATTTCTTATTTTTAAATATTATATACACTGTAATAAAATGGTATTCGTAAATTGTATAGTCAAAGAAAATATCCCTATTGAGGTATCAATTGATATATGTACTGATATAAATTGCATTAGCCAAAAACATATTGGTGAATTAGGAATTACATATCACAGTGAAAGCAATAGCATTGTAACTCCAGATGCATCCTATTTCACATTAGGAAAGGTGCGTTAGATGAGATAGTAGAAAGGCTGGATCAGGCTGAGAGGTGATTTGCATGATTTCCCGGCTGAAGGCACTCAGGGTAAGATGCTTTGCTATTTTTTCGTTTAAAGATATAACGTACAATATGCACTATATATGGCGCATTTAGGTATTTTTATTATACCAGAACTATTAGAGCAGATTCTATATTTCCTAGCAGTAGATAAGACACTGTATTTGTTTGCTAGCTTTGGTATAGATGTGGTGCTCCTATTCTATAGAGACGCATTGAGCTAAAGGAAAATAAAGTAAAAGATAAATCTCAACTGGAAAATTTTATGAAATTAGTTCATGATGTGGTATATCACTTGTGAGGAGGGCAAAAATCAATCTATAGCTCAAAATTAACTCATCTTAAAATATCATATTACCAACTTTTAAATAAAAAAATCAAAGGCATTGTGCGTATGTTTCCAAATGTAATTCATTTAGATTTTGAAGGAAGTATGGACCGTACAGGTAAAATTCTAAAGTTAATAGAGAAATCATATCCAAATTTGGAGTATCTTAATATATCTGATTTATGAAGAGAATTTGAACCAAAAAATGATAAAGGCCTATGTGCAATTGCGAATTCATGTCATAAATTAGAATGTCTAAATATTTCTAAATGTACAGAGTTTTCTGAAACATCAATTTGTAATATTATTCACTCTTGCCTAAGACTCCAGAATCTCAGCCTTAGCTATTGTGAAATTACCGATATAACTATCAAAGAAATTGCTGGTTCATGTCTTAATTTAAAGTACCTCAATTTGGAAGGGTGTAATAATATTAGCAAAGAAGCTGTAGATCAGCTCGTTTCACTTAATCCAAATATCCATATTGAGAATTTCATAGAAATTTTGCACAGCGTCTTTCGGTCATCACCCTTTGATTTTATTAATAACACACTTAAAGCTTATCCTAGTTATTAACATAATATTCAGGATTTGATGGAATTGATCTGTACTTGATTAAAGCGAGAGATAATACAGCGTAGTATTGCTAACAATCAGAATTCAGACATATCTCAAATATACTAGCAACCTAATAGACAATCACCAAGGATTTATTTTAATAGAATACTAGCTGATCAAGCAGAATGGTGGTACTCTACCAATCTAACTATTCCAGAGTAGTGATCACCAGCTCAGAAGAACTTGCTGAGCTACGGATTGTGCGACAAAAATATAGATTATCTAACCTATTCTAGACATAAGCACTGGTCTGTAACAGCTGAATTTATTACAAATATTTCATATAATTGATGAGAAGTGACCTTTGGAAATAATGGTAGTCCCTCTCTAGTAAAATTAAACATTTTTACCTCCTTATCGATGAATCTCTGTATTAACACACTTGGGACATCTTTTAAGGGACCGTGAAACTTCTCAAACTTTTGGAGATATACTCTTACATTTTTATCGACCTCTTCTGCTCTTCTTGGTTAGAATAACAAGCTCTTCTTAAATTGCTATTATATCATCTTCCAAATATATAAACAAATTAAATATCTCCCCTAATGAAATATCTGTAAAAACTTCATTGCTTTGATATTTCACTTCTAGAACAGGATTACTATTAATGTTGAGATTCTCCTATATTGATATTAAATCCCCTACCAATTCTAACAATAATTTATACAAATCAGTAAGTGTTTTTCTATGAGTTCAGAATCTGGAGGCACTGCCAACTGATTTGTATTTCCACCAATACTGAGTTTTTTCTGAATAGCTATTATATCTTTTTTCTTATATAAAAATAGTCCATATAATTGAGCAAGTGTTTCAGGATTATTTGTCATGATTGCTATAATAAAGTAATATATTTAATATGAAAATTTTAGCAAAGCGCCTTAAGGGTCAAGTTCAGAATACTAATCATCAACCAGAGCAGGCCAAAGACGCTTTGCATGATCTGGCCTCTTCAGCTTAGAAGAATTTACTGAGCCATAGATTTCTATGCAATGATATAATGGCCAATCACACGGTCAGTCTGTGAAATATTATTTTCATATTTTGAAAAAGAAAATAATCATACTAACCAGTATTTCTATTTTTTTCCTGTACAAACATAAGAAAAATGTGAAAGGAGGTTTACATGCAATACAGGACCAACTCTAAAAGTAAATATTGAGGGAAAAAGTATATATTATGAAGGTCTGGTGGACTCACAATTTTGAGATCACCAGGCGTAAAACTAACTATATATCTTGCAGAGTAGATCCCCATGTGAAAAGGTTTGAAAATTCCATTTGCATGCGCTTTTATAGAACTCTTAGCATCAGATAACAATACTAATTATGCCTCATACCTCTTTAACTTCAGCTTGACGCTCTTTTCTCAGCAAGATATAAAGCATGTAGGAGTATGTGGAAGTTCAGCCAACTTTTTGCCAAAATATTCCCGTAAAAATAACATAAAATAAGGTATGTATATATTAGAGAAGGACCCTCTAGAACTAGTTATGTATGTATGAGAATGGGTTTTTCTCACTATGGGCTCTTATTTTTAGGAAATAAGATGTCTTCCTAGGCCAAAACGATAAAACTATGGGAAACTGAAAGACTTATTAGCTTTTTGAGAAGTGATTCAGAATTAGAAGGCTTAAAACTTGACAAAAACTTTTTTTTTACGAAGCTTAGTGAAGAAAATATTACTGGTGATTTATTTTTCAAGCTAACAGGATGGGATTTAAAGGAATACGGAATGACATTAAGACAGGTATTAGAACTTGAGGACTACATTAAGGGACTGTGTGAGTAATTAAATGTTTCTTATAGTTGTATTTTATTGATGAGATCCTCGTTATCCTAATAGTCTTATTTCATAAATCAAGATAAACGAGAAGGAGCATTAGGAGTTTACCTTATGAGAGAGATCAGTTCAAAATCAAATGACCTTCAACTATGATGCAAACGGCTTAGTCGCATCCAATAATTATTGAGGATTTTAAAGTGTAAAGGAATTTTATTTAATTATATAACATTAAAAAAAAAATACGTTGTTTAATAGCTTTTGATATAGTCTGTAAAACTACGTATTTTTTTAGTTCAT
>CAJVPQ010001401.1:0-18326 GCA_910591825.1 Funneliformis caledonium
TGAAATTTATACTAGAATTATTTTAGAAATGGTTTAAACATTAATATACAGTAATAAAGCATAATATGAAAAAAAAAACACTAATTTCCAAATTTTCTTGTACGACCAAATAGCGTACAAATTGATAATTACTATACTTTTGCATTTTTTTTTGGAATAGGTAATTAAAACTCATGATTCTCTGATGAATCACTTCATCCAATCACCTTCATCTATTTTGATTTGATCAATTCTAGAGGCGTTGTGACAAACGGAAATCCTCACGTGACATATCAATTTTCACACTATGTCCTAAAAGTATAATGTCCTACGCTTCGCTCCGGACAATAATGATTTTTGCCAAAATTATATTTCAGTCACAAAATTACAAGCGTGACGCAAATTTCAAAACAATATAATATTAAGAAATTCGTAATATATGATTGGCCATATTTAAACTTGTGAATGCTATTATTTTATGATTTATTATTTAATAAATTTAAATTATAGAGAAAAATCGAAATATT
The DNA here is from genome assembly GCA_910591825.1 of Funneliformis caledonium. Taxonomy (NCBI): domain Eukaryota; kingdom Fungi; phylum Glomeromycota; class Glomeromycetes; order Glomerales; family Glomeraceae; genus Funneliformis; species Funneliformis caledonium. The sequence continues at coordinate 507 of CAJVPQ010001401.1, forward strand.
CCAATTTTTAATAATAGTTATAGTATTTATATTCTTTTTTCTTTTCTTTTTTTTTAAAAAAAAAAATATGTATTGAATTCATGATTTTTAAAAATTTTAGGTTGGTATATTCTATTTTCGCTTTTATTTTCGGAATATATACATATATATATTTTATAAATAAAAATATTATAGCAAAATATGAAATATACTAGATATTTTATTTTTACAATAATCAATAATGCATAGCAAGATTAAGGAAAAGGAGTATTTCACCAAACGGTTTGCAGATCGACTGGTCACGTGTATGAGATGTCTGGTATAAGGAAGCCCTTCACTAAACAATACCTATTGTAATCCAAGCATGAACTGATGAAATAAAGATTAAAATCGAAACGTCAATGTTTGAAATGTTAATCTGCATTTTTTTAAAAAAAATGATTGGAAGATCATGAATAGATAATACAATTCATTTAAATATTGACTTATATTCTAAAAAAAAATAAAAAAAGGAATAAATAAAAAAATGTCATTCTTTTAATGAGTATAAGAAACGAGTTTTAATTTGATATTATATATTAAGTAAACAATTAGTTATTTCATTATAGTATTTAGAAATAATCTTTTCTTCTAACTAATTATGCCATTATATGATTATTATTATTATTAAGTAAATATACGAGATTACAATTCTTCTGTTGCAGACGATCTTCGGTTGAGATTCCAATTTCAGACGAAAATCAATTTCAGTTTCTAATGTATTGCAAATAAATAAGCGAAAAAAAAATTCTAAAAAAATTTATTAAAGAAATTAGTTTAATAAAATTGAAGATGCGAAAGTTTAGAGCGCCGACGTTGATTAATTAAATAATTTAACGTCATAATTACTTAAATATAAACGGAAAGGTCTGAATACAACCCTTGATTCTATTTAGATGTCGATCTCGATAAATTAACGAGATAAAAAAAAAATTTTTGTTGTAAAAATTCATTTATATAATATTTATATTATATATAAATGAACATTCTTATATCGATCGACTGTTCCGAGATCGACAAGAATTAATTATTTGATAGTTCAAAACGAAATAAAAGAATTGGTTACCGAAATGATTTAAAGGCATGTGGTCTCCCTGGTTTCTATTAGTTTACAAACTGTATATAAGGTCTTTATTTTCGACAAAGGAAAAAAAAAATTATTTCACTATGAAGAAAAGTTTATTATACATTCTTATACATTTTTCATCGGCTGTTATTGCCGATTGGATCACCGTAGAACATGATTTTAATATGTGCGACATGGACATACCTTCTGATCTTACGGCGTTCCATATTGACGATGATGGCATTACTTATTCGACGTCTCTTTTGATCTGGGATGTTCAAACTTTAAAGCATGAGCTACCGATGTCAACTGTAAACGTCACTATGTGGGGATGTACCTATGATTGTAAATTCAGCTTTTTGGTGAAAATAAACAGGGATGATCTTTCGGTTGCATATACCGAAAAAGACCATAATAACTACAAATGTGGTTTAAGTAATTACACAATGAACCTTATACCGACCCCTAAAATTACACATAAGCAAGATATACCGAACCCTGATCATGTATTTCCAACTGATCTAACTGCCCAGTATTGCAAAGAAGGTAAACACCCAGATGCACCCAAATGGCCTATTAATCAAACAGAACTTGTAACAGAATGCATCGATTATTTAACTGGTCATGAAGTTGGAACATACGCTGCATCTCTTCAATTCGGTTCAGGCAGTTCGTTCAATCCTGATGGTTATGGTGTTGCTACATATCACATGATAAATTCGGCAAACAAGCTATTCAATCATTGGGATAAACACCATCAAGGGTTCCATGAAGCCCTTAATGAACTAAGTGTGAAAATGACTCCCGAAAATCTAAAAGAATTGATCCCGCCGCCGCCGCCACCGCCTAAAAGAAATTTGCTAAAAGAGATATTAATTCCTGTAGCCATGTTCGTTGGCATGCTGGCTCTTCCATATTGTGGATCATATTTGCTTGCCGGCATAAATTATTTATATAGGATAATGGAAGGCTTCTCCGAAATTGCTTCAGAAGTTGCTTCTGCAGATGATCTTTTGGATGTACCATTTCTACCAGAGGAGGTCAGAGCAACATCCATATCAATTAGACTTAGATCTCTCAATGTTTTGCAAAAACGTTGGGATGAAATTTTTGGCCCTTCCGAACCATTTGATCTTCATTGGGGCATAGATAACTATAGAACTACTAACCCGAATATTCCAGAAATTATTAGAGAGTTGAGAAAGGGAATTGTTTTGCAAAAGAGAGATACGGTGCTGGCTGATAATTTAGGATTTTTTACGACTAACCCGGTGAATGCATACTTCCTTCCAAGTTTAATGGACAATGTTCATCAATCTTTTACCGGAAATAATCAAAACTATCCAGATATTTCATCATATCTATCAGCCGCAAGTGAAAGTCTACAATTCCATTTTGAAGATACATTACACAATAATTTTTTTGCTGCAAACAAGTCAATATTAGCTGGTTTTACTGTTAATAAAAGGATGGATTATGATAAATTACTTGACAATGATGATGACGTATATAACTCTATTAAAAAGAATACATATAACAATATGGCAGCATCAATAATAAGCGCTAGCTTAAATACTTTTAATGTTGAAATATGTGACCCAAAACCTTCATTTTGCGGACAATCTTGTGATTCTGGTCATATTTATTGTCCAATAGTCGGAAATGATACTAATAGCTGTGTAATAGCTGCCTCAGATGGCCAATTAAAGGAACTTAACTTTCTTCGAGATACCTCAGATATTTGTTCAAAAGATAATAAAACTGGTTGGAAAATAACCCATAATAGTAATTGCGATATTAAAAAATTTCAATGAAATGATAGGCCCAACGTTTAGTATCGATAAATATACTATTTGCAAGCTATTATTTATTTAAAAGTTTTATAGTTAACATATTAATATCGAATATATTAATTGTTTTTATTAAAAAATTCAATAGATAAATTTAATAATAAATTTGTAAAAATAATTTTTTGTAATTTTTTCGCTTAATATATTACTACTAGCAATTCTACCTGAGTGATGCCTCGGGGTCGCTATCGCGACGGAAAAAATGTAAAATTTTAGTAAATTTAACAAATTTAACATAAATAATAATCAAATTTTAATGCTAATTAATTATTTTTTTAATAAATTACCTAATTTGTGATTTTTTTATAAATAACCTAATTCTAACCCTAATACTAACCTAATCCTAACGCTAACTCGTAAATAATGTTTTTTATAAATAACCTAACCCTACCCTAACCATAAACCTAACTTAACTTTAAGTTAAAAACTATCTTAAACCCAATTTTTAACACTAATTTATTTAATAAATTTCTAATACTAAATTTTATAGATGATTTATAATGATAACTAATTAGCATTATTTTTTTAATTTATTTGAATTTTATTGATTTTTTTTTAATAAATTTAATATATTAAATTATATTTATTATTAGAGGTAAAGGTTAAGTTTAGATTACAATTAGTTTCAATTTAAATTTAGGTTAAGATCATTAAGTTAAGTTCAGGATATGGTTAAAATGATTTGAGTAAAGTTTAAATTAAATTCAGGTGATAGTTAAAATATTTGCTATTAAAATTACATTATAAATTATATTATTTACTATATTCATAATTCGATTTTAATAGTAAATCTTCTATTAGATTAGTTCAGGCAGAATTGGGCTAAGTTTAGTTATGTTTCAAATATGATTAGATTAGTTGCGGTTAGTTTCAGATTATAATTGATTGTATTTTTTTATATTAATTTAATTTATTTAAATTGTATTTTTAATTCAAATAATTTAATATTAGTTTTTTATTAATTTTATTTTTTTTTATTATAATTTATATTTAAATTAATTTTTTTTTAATTTTTAATAGTTATAATTTTTTTAATAATTAGTTTTTTATTTTTGCATTTTTTTAATTCAAATTTAATTTATTATTTATTTCTTTCTATAAAAAAAATTATTCTTATTTAAAAATTTCTAAATTACAAAGTATATATGTACCTGTATCACATGATAGATATTATCATATTCTACTATATTTAGATTTTATTATTAGAATTTTTCAGCGAAAAATGCTTATCATTAAATATTATCTATTACATAATCATCATACAGGCAATTTCTTAATTATTTGTTTAAATTGAAATTTTAGAATTTATTTTATTATATATATAATTACATTTATTTTTTTATTTTTTTAATTTCAAATTGATTTATTTTATTTTTATAATATTATTTTTGATTTTTAATTTTAATTATTTATATATTTTTTCAATTATTTAATTCTTTTAATTTTTATTTTTTTAATATTGAATTTTTTATATTTTCAGTTAATAATCTTTTATATTAATTTTTACAGATTTTATTTATTTTAATTTTTTTTTTAATTTTTATCTTAAATATTAATTTTTTTAATTGTAAATTTAGGTTAATTTAATTTTATTTATTTTTAATTTTAATTTTAATTTTTTTTAATAATATGAATTTTAATCAATTATTAATATTTTATTTTTATTTAATTTTTATTTTTATTTTTTTAATATATTTTAATAATGTGATTTTATAGTTTTATTAATTTTAAAATTTAATTTTTTTATTTTAGTTTATTTTAATACTGCGATTTTTAATTTAAATTTTTTTAATAATAAAATAATTTTAGTTTTTTAATTATGGTTAATTATTATTATTTTAATATTTTTTTTTTTATTGAATTATTTTTTTAAAATTAAAATTAAATTTAAAAAAATACTGCAATTTTAAAAATAGAATTATTTTTTAATTAAAAAATTAAATAAAAAAATAAAAAAAAAAGGAAAGGAAGGGAAAAAATAATAAAAAAAAAAAAGTAAAAATATAAAAAAAATAAAAAAAATAAAAGAAAAGAGAATTAAAAATAAAAATAAAAATAAAAAGAAAAAAATAGATGGGTAGAAGAAGAAAAATTATAAATAAAAACAAAAATAAAATAAAATAAAATAAAATAAAAAAAAATAAAAAATTATAAATAAAAATAAAAAATAATAAAGATTAATAAAGAGAAGGATAAAAAAATATTGATCGAAAAGAAAAAAAGAAAAATTGATCAATCAATTTAAGATAAATTAGTTTATATATCTTAAAAAATAAGATTAACTCAAATCAAGTCAAGTTTAATTTGAATTTAAATTAAGTTAAATATTTAATTTGATTTAAATTTAACATTGAAGCTATAATTCTTGATTATGTTTTATTTAATTATGTGATTAAAAGATAATTAACAAAGTTAATGAAATAAACTAATATGATAAAGTGATCATTACTAATCTATTAGTTATTTAAAATAAATTAGTTATAATCATTATACTTATTAATTATATCTTAGTTAGTAGAGTATATATATTTATCTTATTTATTTATTTTATCATTTATATTATATTTGTTATATTATATTTTATAGTATTTTATTTATATAAATATCTTGTATTTTCCCTTAAGTTGAAAAGTAATTTGAGATAAAGTTTTAAGATAAACCAAGAGTTCAATAAAAGAAACTTATAAATTCATTTACTATTACCTTTTATCATATTTTATATAGGCATAATTGTGATATAGTTTTGTATTTAATTTAATATATTGAATTAAAGTTAATCGTCTTAGTTTACAGATAACAAACTAACAAAAGTTATGATTCCTGTCAGGTCTTTTAGCTTTTTAATGGATGAATTTTGATCTCTACCTTACCTTATAATGAAATCATATTCAATAATACTCTAAAAATAGAAGTTAATTATCAATAAATTATACTTATATAATTTGTTATTCGCCTTCAAAAGAAGTAACTTTACCATTTAAGCATTTTTAGAATTAGATTAGCACTGAATTTGATACTCTTATATATACTAAAAAGATAATAAGATTATTTAATCACTATCAACAATTCTTTCATGAATTAGAACTTATAAACTAACTTTTACTAACTTTTTTGATTTTTAATTTGATTTTAACTTCATTACTATTTATATTTTAGAAGAATCTTATTATTTAGTTAATTTTAAATACCTTATAATAATAAAATTTCAAATTTTAATACCTCTTTCATTAGAACCTATAAGAAGAAACAATAGATGCTGATCAATTTAACAATTTTATTACTCAACTCATTATATCTATCGATCAACTTATTCAGAAATTTCAAAATAGACTTTAATCTAACTATTAGCAAGTGAAATTTACTTAGTACTAATAAAATGCTTCTCAGAAAAATATGAAGAAGACTCATCTATCTGATTAAATTACTAACTAAAGTTATGATCTTTGACTATATCTTAATTAGTTATATAATCAAAATAATTAATAAAGTTGACGAAATAAATAAATTAGACTAAGATTCTAAAGTAATCATTATTGATCTATTTACTATATTAGATAAATTAATTATAATTATTATAATAATTATACTTTTTAATTATATCTTAGTTAATAAAGTATTTATTTATATTATTTATTTATTTTATCATTTATATTATATTTGTTATATTATTTTATAGTATTTTATTTGTATATATATCTTGTAATTTTTCTTAAATTAAAAAGTAACTTGAGATAGGATTTAGGATAAACCAAGAGTTCAATAAAGGAATCTTATAAATTTATTTATTATTACCTTTTGTCATATCTTTATATAGATATGATTATAATAAAGTCTTATATTTAATTTAATGTATTAAATTAAAATTAATCATTTAAGTTTATAGATACTAAGCCAACATCACTTTAAGAAAGCTATGAAAGCTAATAATTGAACTAATTAAAGAATAATTAAAATTGCTTAAGAATTTTTTGAGCATGTAGCTATAAGTTAGTATGAAGATATTAAATTTGCTTAATGATAGAAAGAATCAGAAAATAATAGAGATCCTAATATAGCTAAACCTGATTCCTTCATTTTTCAATTTATGAATCACTTTTTATGATTGAATAATAAAATAAATATTATTATGAGCTTAATAATATTTAAAAAAAGAATAAAATATTGAATTTTATGCTAATAAATTTAAGAGGTTAAAAAGAAAAGTAGATCTTAATAATGATTTGCCAGAACATTATATTATGATAGATAAAATTTTAGATAGAATTAATTGGTAGATTAGAAAATCAATTTTATTATCATATTGTTACTGGGTTTATTTTCATTTATCTTAATATCTAAGTTGAGTGACTGTGTCAGTTGATTCTATACATTGGAGTTTCTAACCTTAGGATTTTCTCTAAGTCCTACAGGTATCCATTATACTTGAATCAACTCAGCAATTTATTACGTCTTAGAATTTAAGATATATTTAATCAAACTCGTAATGACAAACTCAATAGCAAGTTAGTGTAGGGTATTACAAAATTCTAGATAAGAATCAATGTTGAAAGAAAAAGTAGTTTGTATAGATTTAAATTGATTCTTTTATTTATAATTTGAAACTTATAAGTAATTTACAAATGAGTTAATTTACAATTTAAGCAAAAAGCTATTCTATTTATACAAAATTAATTTGCTATAGCTAACTAATTGCTACACTATAAATTAACTAAATATAGATATATGTTTTAATAAAAATATACTTAAATATAATAAAATAATAAAAATAATAAAAATAATAAAAAGAAATAAAATAATAAAAAGAAATAAAATAAATTACTGACATTAAAGAAATTACAGGCAAAACAGAATAAACAGACTATACAGAAAATACAGAAGTGACAAGTGTAACAGGCAAAACAGAAATTATTGCTGATTACTATTTGGTACAGCAGTGACATAGTCTAATGTGAGATTATTGTTGATTGACAGATCCCACGTGATATTTGGAGTTGTAATTTTTTCTGTTAACAATATAGATCTTTTAAGTAAATCATTTTATTCATTTTATTGTCATTGATCATTATGTAAATCTTTAGATGTCAATTTTATTACCTTTGATAATCACATAAATTATAAATGTCTATTTAGTTACCTGCAGATCTGGCAATTTTATTGACACAATAACTTTGTTGCCTAGCAAAATGGTAACTTTATTTTCTTCAATATATTTAATTTAGTTTATTTTATTAATTATTTAATATGTATAAATATCTCTGTATTTTCTTTGAGTTTTGATACTGATGAGATGATAATCTTTTAAGTATTGAACTTATATATATTATATTAATAAAAAAGTATAATTAATTAAGTATAATACTTATTCTTTGCAACCTTTTGAAACTGTTATAAATTATTTATGATTCTTTACATTCATGTAAACCCTTTAATTATTATTAGTAAACTTATTATATGATATTATATTGATTTGCTGTATTAACTTAAAATTTCTAAAGCATAATCTCTAAAATATTTTTGAGTTATCTTTGTGTTTATATTACTTATTTTTATATTGAGAATAATCTTTAACATTATTGTGAATCCTTACATATAATTTCTTGAGTAATTGTCCTAGTTTTATTTATCCTTTTAAGATTTTAATAAAGCTACAGAACTATCATAACAATATGATCAGACTATTTTTAAAAGGAATGAAAAAGACTTAATATGATATATTATTGCTAGTAAATCTACTAACATTAATAAAGTAATTTAAGAAGCTATTAATTATAAAGCTGGAGTAAAACTTTGAAAAGATTGATTCAGATTAAGTCAATCAAGTTTCTTTAACTAAAAGGATTAGGTTAAGTCAAACAAAATTCTAATCTGGTTTAAATTTTCATTTGACTTAACCTGATCTAATTGAATTATTCTTGAATGATAAAATATTATTCATGAACAATAAAATCATCTTTCTTGAATAATAAGAATATGTTGTATTTAAAAATTTTAACAATAAAACAAATGAAGTTTTAATTAAGAAAGATAAACTAATTGAGGTATTACCAATATTAATTATAGAAGAAATATATAAAATAATTAGATTAAAATATGTTTAAAACTTTCATTATAATTAAAAGATTTTGTATAGCAAGTTAAGAAGTAAATAGTTTGGAATAAAAAGGAAGATTGTAGAAAAATTTGTAAATTATTATAAAATATATATTCTATATAAAACTATATCTAAATCTACTTTATCAGTAAATCTATAGTTGCAAAAGGTTTCTTTTAAGATTTAATTGATTTACATCAATATTTTGATAATGTTTTTAATTTACATATAAGTAAAACTATTAACTCTTAAAGAATCTATATTTATTATAAGAATATTATATGAAATTTTTTGTCAATTTTATCCTTCAGTTATTTTATAAAGTGATAATGATAAAGAGTTTACTGCCAATATTATTAGTAATTATGACCTGATTTAAAGATAATAAATAATAGGCTTAAATATCCAAAATTACAAAAAGAGTAAATTCTATTCTAGAAAAAAAAATTCAAAGCATAAATGGAATAAAATCATTTAACAAATTAGACTATGTGTTTGAATTATGTTATTTTTATTATAAATAATACTATATGTTGAGCTACTAATTAAATTTTATATTATAAAAAAATACCTGCATATTGCTAACCTTTAGATTGACTGTATAAATAACCATTCTGTTTATAGTCAGTCTTCTGCATATCGCTGACTTTTAAATTGACTGTATAAATAACCATTCTATTTATAGTCAGTCTCTTGCATGTCCTAATGTGATTAGTTAATCATCATGTGAATTTAGAATTTATGCTTCCCTAATGTAAAATATATTTTAATCTTTATCTCTGAATAATAAAAATTTTATTATTTTATTTATTATAATCCCTATATCTAATATTTTCGTCAGGTGAGAGATATCATTCAATTGAACATGACTGCTGATATTTTGATGCTAATACATACTGATCAAACAATAGATTCCCATTATTATAATACTCTCACGGCCTCTAATGTAGCAGCAATTATGATTAGTGATGATTACGATATCAATCTATCAAATTGAGATATTCTTTTTAGGCTACATGATAGAGGTTTAAAAAGAATCTCAAAGCTACATCCATCATATGATCCGCTTCATTATGTGCTGTTATTCCCAAAAGGTGATGATAGTTGACACACAGACATACCTTTAACTAGACCTATAAAAAAAAAAGAGTAATAATAATGCAGCTTTACTCCTACAGGCTACAAATTAGAGAAGGAGAAGTACTTCATATCACAACATCAAAGTACTTAAAGGTAATAATCCAAATTATTATACCTCAAATGTTATATATCATGAAATTTTTCAATAAATTGCAGATTATCTATTTTACTATTAAAATAACAAAACATTTTTAAATTACATGATCTAAAACCTGATTTATTAACAATATACTCCCATTGCAAAGCAACGGGTTAACAACTAGTACTATATAAAATAATATTTGGAATACATTCTTATAACGATAAAATATGAATAAAACATTTATTTAAAGATAAAAATTGTATTGATGAAGAGAATTATTAGATAATATTAATATTAAATAAGATGATAATTTTAATTAAATAAGTATAATAAATATTTTATAAATTTAAAAATTATTTCTTAAAATTTTTATTAAAATTAAATTTATATAAGAAGAAGAAGATAATGATTCTAATGATAAATCTACTATAGTAAGTTATAAAAGTATTTTATAATTATTTTAGTAAAATATTTACTTATATTTGTTATAATATTTATTTATTATAGATGTAATCAACTAAAAAATTTAAAAATAAAAGAATATAATAATAAGAAAGTTTAGATACTTCATCTAATTCAATTTTAATAATAATATTTAAAATTAATTCTATAAAGAGGGGTAATAAATTAATTTAAATTTTATATATTATTATTCAATCATTTATTCTAATATATATATTCTTAAATTTAAATATTAAAATAACTAAAGTCTAAAAAAATACTTAAAGCTGATTCTAATATATTATTTGAATTAAAACAAAGTTAAATTAAATATATTTCTTAGAAAGAAATCAATTCAATATAGGAAGGTTTATTTAAATATAGTAAAATTAAAACCAGATGTACTTATAAAAGAAATTCAAATAGTTTTATATAATTTAAAAAAGTTACAAATTACAAAACAATTTAATAATATATTATTAAATATTTGGAAATTAAAGTTTTTTAAATTGCTTAATACATTAAAACAAATAAATCAAAATGATAATTTAAAAGTAAGTTTAATTAATAATTTAATTTATTATAATTTTTTTATAATTAAATTAATTAATTAATATTTTAGATTAGTCCTTCAAAATTTATATCAAATATAAAACTGAATCAACTTTTGATAATAAAACTCAATCAATGTTTGATAATGAAGATAATTTATTATCAGATAAATGAATTTACTTTTTTTCATAATTAAATACATAATAATATGATAATTAATAATCAACAATATAGAAAATATGAAAAATTTGATAAAGAAAAAATTAAAAAAGGGATCATATAAAATTAATAATATTATTAATTTAAAAATTTTAAAAGTAAATATAGTAAAATTAGGATATAATTATTTACTATACAAGGTTTTAAAGTTAAACTTAAAGGTTTTTATGAATTAGAATGCTTTGAAGAAAAATTAAATATAAATTATCAAAGAAAAAATTTAGAATTTACTAAATTAGAATCAATGACTGAATTAATAAATATATCAAATAAAATAGTAACAGTTACAAAAGCAATTAGATTACAAAATAATACTTTAAATAAGAAGTTAATTAAATGCAAATATTCTAATAATAAATGTATCATAATGAAATGTTCTTGTAAAAAAAAAAATTTAGCTTGTAGTGACAAATGTTATCCTGATAAAGAATGTCAAAATCTGGAATTTATTCTTTAAAATAGTAAAAAGAATAATGAATAATAATTAAATTTTAAAATAGTTTTATATTAATTAAATATTAAATAAAAAAAATTACCTTCTAGCAAATTTGCATAAAATATTATTTTAATTATTTAGTAAATTTAACAATGATTTTAATTTATAAAGCAAAAAATATTATATAAATAGTAAATAATTAAATGTTTTAAAAATAATTTCACTATTTTTAATTTAGAATTGAATTTATTAGATACAATACATTTATTTTTTAATTTATAAACTAAAAAATAACATTTGATTTTACAATTTTAAAATTTAAATTATATAAATATTAAATTAGAGAAAAGTTAACTTGAAAAATTACATTTTATCTCAATTTTAAATTTGTATAATAATCATTGTATTCTTAATTTTTAATTTATCCCATTTTAAATTGAAACAATAGTCAATTTATGCATTACTTTTCCAGTTTCAAATTTGCTCTAATTTTAAATTAAAGCAATAGTCAATTTGAGATACAGCATTCTCAGTTTCCAATTTGTCTCAATTTAAAATTGGGTAATAGCCAACTTGGAGTAACTGTGTTTTCAATTTTCAATTTGCCCCAAATTTTAAATTAAGATAATAGTCAACTTGGAATGCTATATTAGGTATGCGGTCAATTAATTAAATCAAAACTATATATGGTTATATTGATTTTCAACTAGTGAATGATTTTTTAACACAATTGATCAATATTATACTTTATAGTAACTTTATATATAGATTAACTATAAAATATAGACTATTTTTTTTAGATGCTTAGGTCAAATTTCTTTCTTTCTCCAAATTTTTTATTTGTTAATCAGTCTTTCCATATCATGATTATAAAGTTATGAAATTTTTATTTGCATCAACTAGTCAGTTAAAAAAAATTGCATCTAATTCTTAAAATTGAAAAAATTTTTCAAACCACCATATCAAATGTAAGTTTTTTATTTTAAATATAAGAAATAACATTGTAACTTTATTTTTATGGCTTTAATATTGACCTTTACAAAATTTCGTCTTAAAATATTAAACCATTAGAGTTGTACATCTAATTAAAGTTTGAAAAATAGCAATAGGTATATACAAATCATATAAACATCACTTTCAGTTAAGGAATTGCAACAAAGTTTGATTGGAAAAGCAGAAAAAATGTCAGAGATAAAATAATTAATGAAATAAATAAATACTTTGCTGAGATAGACCAAAAATCAACTTGAAATTATTTTAAACACTTTATAGAGTCAATTTCTTAATTTAACTATAAGCAAAAATAATTGACGAGCTAATTTAATTTTAACTATATAGCAATTACCAGAAGAATAACTTTTATCTGTTTCTCATCTAATCTCAACAATAAGATATTTAAAGGAACCTAATAAGGGCAAAATTTATTTGCCATATCTACAAAAAAAGGGCTTATGAATCTAACTCAAATTTTATATAAATATCAGTTCACATTTGAGTCATTATAAGAATCTAATTCAAAATTAAAAACTGATCTTAAAAAGCTTAATAGAATTAATCAAGCCTTAATTAATAAAACTCAATCACTTGGAGTATAAGATAAACATCTTCGTAATTAAAAATTAAACTATATATCAAAATTCACTCTTTAGCTTGATGTTCACGCCAAATTACTGACATAGAATTTAAAAAAAATTAAATCTATATTTAAAGATAATGAACGAAACTATACATTCAATACTATTTGGCTTGCAACTAGCATATTACAAGTTAGCCAGATATCATTATATTCAACAGTAAAATGTATGAAACTAATTTATAAATTTTTAATCGGAGAGTCACCACAAAATTAGCTACCAATTTCAACATTACGTACTTAGCATCAAGATATCTCAGAATTATATATTAATACTCAAATTTGCCAAATTGCCAATGCATCAGCGCTTGGAATTATGGTTAATGAATCAACACGAGGTGAAACAAAATATTTTGTTATATGTTATCAATTCTGAAATCAGAAAAATCAGATGCCAGCTGTAGTTATAACTCAACTCCAAAATATTCCAAAATGTAATGCAGAATTCGTATGTGATAAAGCAAGCTTGATCATTTTTTAAGACAAATAATGGTTATTTTCCAGACATTCTCTGATATACCTGGATAGATTCAGGACATTTTTGATGACATTTTCTGGATATTTATTTTTTATAGGATAAGCATCAAAATCGAAACCCATCGAAACTATCAAAATCCATTGAAATTGAAAGATTGAAATTAGTTCACTAATTTCAATACTAGAAAGCTCATCATCTACTTTTTCGTGAGGTTGATGTAGCTATCACTTCTACATAAATAAAGTTTACTGAACTAATGATGAAATGTTTATGGAAATTAGCAAAATAATTTAAAGGCTAGTAATCAATATTATGTGATCTCAATAGCTTCAAACAGAAAGATGAGAAAAGATACTGTTACATTAAATTGATGCAAGGTTCTCATTAGTTATTCAATATCAATATAATAAAAATGAATCTAAGTTGTGAACACTTTGCCTAAATTTTTAGAATCCAACTCGATAAACATGAAAAGGATCCTTTGTTAAAATATAATGAAACAACTATAGATAGTGAAAGAAGTTTTTGCTTATCATGATAATTTTAATAATTAAATTTGAAGTCTTATGAAAAATATAATGTTAAAACTGAAGTAGAAGTTTCGACTTCATAATTACATATTAGGAGTTCGAAATAATTATAGTAAGAAAGCTAAAGAAAATCTATTTTTCAGAACTTCATCTTCATTATCATAAAGTATTCTTTGAAGAACTTACGAGAAGCTCATAACATTTATGATACTGATAATGAGGTATCACCATTCAATTTAGACATATCTAATTCCATAATTCGTCATGAATATCGCAGTATATTAGTTTATAAAATACTAATTAACGAACATTTTTCCTTTGTCATTTCCTTTGCAGTTACTACATTTATAACGATCTAGTTCTAATTTTCAAAATTAGAAATTCAATTAAAATTTTTTATGAAATACCAAATATATAAAAAAATACCGACCATCTTTTCTTTTGTAATTTCCTTTATCATGTCCATATTCGTGGATATTTTTACGACCACAATCTTTGGCACATTTCTAGTTTCTAAACCTCCTACATGATTCAAAATAATTACAATTAAATTATATGTTTCTTATTTTTTATTTTTTATTTTTTTGAAATCAATTTAGTTTTACCTAAAGATGATCCCATAATTATTTTTAAATTTCAATTAAGTTGCAACTTAATTGCGCCATAAGGAAATATAATTGTGTCATAAGTTGCAACTCAATTGCTCCATTTTTTTCATTGCGGTGCTCATCTTTAAGTTTTACCTTCTTGGTCATATATTCATTTATATCTCGTTTATTAATAATTCAAGATGATCAGAAAAAGCATGGTTCTCAACAATTTCACTAATAGGAACAGCATTAATATGACTCTATAACACTAATTAATGCAATAGTGGATATTAACGTAGTACTTAGGGAGGACAAAAGTTATGTATGGTCTAAGAATAAGATATTGAGTAAATTTTTATTTTTATCTATGCCAAGTTTTTTAGTAACGTTTCGGTCATTATTGCATAAATGAAAAATTATTATTAATTGATTATTTAATTGTTGAAATTCATAAAGTCAAATTTGAAAAAAATCTCTTTTTTTAGTTTCGCACATTTTATTTTCGTTAACAGGCCAAAAGCGGCCATAATTACTGTAAAAATTGAGTTCAGCAACTCAGAAATCATAAATATGTAGACGTCATTATGTGTTTACTTACAGTTATTAAAATGAAAAGCTAACAAGTTGTTCCTTTAGTAAAAACCTATACGTGCGAAGAATTGAAAGTAGTGAGTTTTTTAAATTAGATTTTACACCTTGCATTACTTTGAATCAAACAATAAATAAAATGTTTTATTAAATTATATACAGTCAACTCTTGATACAACGAATTTTAATATAACGAATTTCACAATACAACGAATCTTTGGTGTGGTACAGATTATTCTATATTAAAAAAATCTTGTTATACCGAATTATACTAGTATAACGTTATATGAAGAAAATTTTTTAAACACAATATATAAAATGACCCTTATTGTAATGAATTACAGTTATAACGAATTTTTTTTTTGACATAGCGAAGGAATTTTTTTAAGGATAAATTAATTTACTATAAAGATAACTTGACATTTGTTCTTTTCTTAAATGTAGTAAATATACTTTCTTTTAATAATAAGTCAATTAATAAAGATGGGTTTTCGTGTTTCACAGTCGTATTTTGTGTTCTTTTTTTTTACATAAGTTTTTTTCAAAATGTCAAAAACAAAGTCAACCCCAACTTCCAAAGAACAAACTGAAACTTCTAAAACTAAAAAACGTCAATCACTTACTGCAGCACAAAAAAAAGAAGTTTGTTTAAAAAAATTAGCTTCCCACTTTTTAAAAAATAAAGACTTAGCTAAAGAGTATGATGTAAGTGAAGAAATGATTAGTGATAGTTTAAGGGCAAAAGAACGTTGGCTTGCTGTTGACCTTAATTCACATCAAGCTGGATTAAAGCATGAAAAGAGGGTTCCCTTTCCTCTTATCGAAGAAGCATTGACCATTTGGGTAGAAAATGCTCTTCAAACTGGTCTAGTTTTAACTGATGATATTCTTTCAACTAAGACCTTGAACTTCGCTTTTTTACTTAAAGAAGATAAATTTAAGGGATCAAATGGATGGATAGATGGTTTTAAGAAATGGCACAACTTAAAATAATACAATATACATGGTGAAGCCGTGAGTGCATCGCTTGAAAACCTTAGTGTAATGCGGGAGGATCTTCGTCAAACGTTAAAAGATTATAATCCTGAAGACATCTTTAACTGCGATAAAACGGGTTTGTCTTAGAAAATGAAACCTAGTTGAACAATATCTAATGGTCCAGTATCCAGAACAAAACAGTCAAAGGATCATGTAACCGTTTTATTTACCTGTAACACGATTGGGAATGAAAAGTTACCTCCATTATTCATACATAAATATGAAAATCCTTGGGCTCTTAAAAATATCAATAAGAAAACTCTCCCAGTGGACTATTATTGGAATAATAAAAGTTAGATGCAGGTGTCGATTTGGAATGAATACATTAAAAAACTCAATAACCGAATGAGAAAATAAAATCGAAACATCCTTCTTCTCGTCGATAATGCTCCAACAAATGCTTTATACGAAACTACCTATCTAACAAATATCACAATCAAATACCTACCTCCAAACACCACGTTACATCTTCAACCTTGCAATCAAGGTATCATCAATAGTTTCAAGTCACAATATCAGAAGCTATATCTACGAAATCAAGTTAAAGCTTTTGATAAGTTTCGTGAATTTGGTATTGAACCTGTGAAAATTGACATTAATAAATGTATCAAATACGTAGCACGTACATGGGATAATATTACAAGTGCTACTATTGAACATTGTTAGACAAAGGCAGATATTTTGCCTAATAATAATGATGAGGATTATGAAGACCATGATGCCAATATCGAACTTAAAATTCAACGTTTAAAGGAGTTGAAGGAAGTTCAAGTATTAATCAATAAATTTGGTTTTGAAGACCCTTTGACTGCTGATGAATTCGTATAATATGACAAATCTGAGATTGCACGTGAAATGATTTCTGATGAAGAAATCATCAAAGCAGTTCATCCTGAAGAAAAGGAAGTGGAGACAGTAGAGACACCTTTACCACAAATCATTCATGATGATGTTATTAAATCATATGATAAAGTGATTTTATATTTAGAATAACAGGAAAGCGATTATGATAAGAGAAAGGAAGAATTAAAATTTATTAAAAGTCTAAAAAAAGAAGCCTTAAAACGT
>CAJVPQ010001402.1:0-18325 GCA_910591825.1 Funneliformis caledonium
TTTTACATTTACAAAGGTGTCTGAAAACAAATTATTGTGTGTAAAAAATACCAGCGAATGCCTAACACCAAAACATGAAAGATTATCATGTACAAGTAAATTTGATCTAAATGCTAAAATATTTCTAGGTTTCAATTTTATTTTTATATTAAGTTGTGAAAATATTACATCATCTCCTTCCCAATCTTCTAATGATACAAGCTATATTTATCAAAGTTTAATTCCTCTCATTTTAAGATTATATTACAGAATCATGAAAGAAGCCAGATGTCACATAATTTTCGTTCAATTTCAATTTATAAATCATAAAACACCATTTGGATTTATATCAAGTTGATCTGATTCAAAGAACTAGCCTATGTCTTTAAAGCTGAATAGCAGCATTTTTCAAATTAAACTTGTTGAAAAGTGATATAAATTCTTCAAAAGTATCTACAGTAACATAATACATTTTCATGTTTAAAATTCCTTGGAAGAATTGTTTAGCCACTTTACAAAATGTTGTTTATAAAGATATATTGAATTCGTCGATAAGTTGTTACTTCATTGAATGTTTCTCCAAAGAGCATATTGTGATATGTAATTAAAAATCCTTCTCACTTTTAATGTAGGATCTATACTTCTATATAGTATGGGAATAAAGTCCCAATCCCATCCCATCCCATCCCATCCCATCCCAAATCCCATTCCTTAAAACACAATTAATGATCATAATTTAATGATATTTAGTTCATTAAATTATAAATTAAATGGAATTTGGAATTTGGGATTGGGATTTGGGATATGGATATGTGAAATGTGATTTTAAATATAGTATGAAATTTGGGATGGGATGGGATTCTAGAGGTATAGGCAGCAACTATAGTAGGATCCTTTACATTTATCATGTCGATATGCTCACAAGCCAACCTTTCACGCCTGAGTGTCTCCTTGAGCTCTAACACAAAGTCGACTTTCCGCTTGATAAAGATCATGAATTATGTAAGATTGTCCTCCAAAAAAACCAGACTTACATCTTGAAAGATTTCTCTTTCGCGTACGGGAATCATAAGCGAACCTTGACGTGGGTGTAATGGCCCTTCCGTCGTTATAATATGATTCTCGCGTTTTCTTTTACTTTGATTGTATGAACTGGATGAAGCTAATAAGTAAAAAACAGTGTATATGTCAGTCATAGTGCAGACGAAAATGAGACAACAGATATCGAAAAATCAAGACATTTTCACGTTCATTCGCGTTGATTATTTATTACGACTCACTTACCGGTGACAAACATTTTTCGGCAAATGACCTTGAAATGACCTCAAATGACATCATTTTATTGTAAATTTCAAGTCAAAATGACCAAAGGTCATTTAAAAAATAGTAAATGACCTTTTAATTTGCAAACACTGAGTGGCAGCGGGTTGCTCTACGATAACACGAATATGTTTTTTGGGCGGGTTTGACGATACGAAGCAGGAAAGAAAAGCGCAAGATCTAGTAAGCCTGCGGGACATTATCGGGAAAGAGAAAGATGAAAAAATAAGATAACAGGCGCTACATTTTCTTTACGTTATTATTACTTTTCTAAGGGAGATGTGATGTGAGTAAAAATCCTTAACATAAGGAAGGTACTCAGCCGATTTCTTCTTCAAAGAACTCATAGTAAGATATAACCGCCACGGCACTAATGTGATTAAGTGACTGGACGCTCTTTCCCGTATCCGCAGTATACAGGATGCATTACACTTACTATGCTCTCACATTCATTAAGAACGTGTAAAATGACTAACCTTCCTTCTTTCGTTTTCCGTTTTAGATTCTCAAAATAACACTTCCAATTCACTCGCCAGGGCACTATAAGACCAGCTTTTTTTTATTTGTTTCATCAGGGTATTTTTTTTGGTAAAACAAGTCCCATGAAACTATTTCCCACTCTTCACATGATTGCTTCCAATATTCGGTACGTCGAAGCTTCTTTAGTATCTTTTTTTTCAACATTGTTAACAATCCAAAATAGAAAGTTTAAACATAGGATCTTTTAAAATACACGACGTGTTTAGTTTTTATACCCGATATGCATGAATATAGATGATAATTGTCAAAATTTTGGCCCGATTTATCATCGTAATGCTGGCTGATATTAAGTTTGCGAATCGTAATGTTGGCTGATCTTTGCATAGTTCTTTATAATAAATTAAATTTAACTATCAGATGTTTAATCATCAAATGTTTAGTCAAATACAAAAAGTTTAGTACTTTAAAAAGGTTTGTACATTGCATAATTCTGTATAACGCAGGTCAAAAAGTGAAAAATTTTTGGAAATAATAATCAATTTTACACAGATTCACTATTTTTATTCTAATTATTCTATTACCATTATTACCATATTAAAATTAAAATAATAAATAATAAAATATAATAAGGATTCTTTAATTTTTTTTTGGTATTTTGGTCAAATATATTTATTTACCAAGGTATTTAATTAAACAATTAAAATACTTAAATAATGTAAATCACCAACTTTAACGCCAGTCTTTCTTTCCATTAGACATTTTAGAACTGAATAAATGTTTAGGTCTCTTAACTTTAATACTTCTATCAGACTCTCCAACTTTAGCAAACAAATTAGGTTTCCTTTGGGACAGTTTCTTTCGTTTCTGAGTTTCTTTTAGTTCCTATAAAAGATACAAGATTAATAAACATACACAAAAAAAAAAAATCTATATTCAAATAAAAAGAATATTATTGTAGTACCTTAGTATCGGCTAATCCAGCAACACTGCGATCACGTACAGCACTTTTCGAACGAACTGCACTTTTAGAACGTGATCCTTGTGTAGATGATTGTGAATTATCAATATCCATATCATCTGTCTCTGACCTTTTGCGTTTCCTAGTTAGACTACGTGCACGTATTGCACTTGTATCCAACCCCAATTGACCTAATTGTTCTTCAACTTCTTTAATAGACTATGCGTAATAAAAAAAGAAAATTTGAATGATGATACATAATTGATTTATTAATATCATTAAATATCATCATTTTAATGAATTGTACCTTTGTTATTGCGGTTCTAGGTATAATAGGACGATTTTTCATCATCTTTCTAGCTCTATGAGCTTGTACAATCAATTTCTTTTTCTTTTTGATAGCTTCTGCTAATTTCTTTGTTTCTTCTTCTTCCGAATCAACCTGAATAAGATATTATTCATACATAAAATTAATAAATAAATCGTAGATATATAATATCTACTTTTATTTCGTACCATTTCTTCTGCAGAATCATAATATCCCTCAGCGGTGAGTTTTTCTTCCTCGCGCTCTAGTGCATCCAATTTTTCTGCAATTTCAGGGTCAACAAAGTCCATTACATTCTTGCCATTCATAATTTCTGGAACGACGTCATATTTCCATCCATCGTTTTTCAATTGATATTTCTCTGAAACAATAAATGTATGTTAAAAATAATATAATAATGTTTAAATTTCTATTCTTTTTATAACTCACTATTTAAATCAATATTATATACACCCGGTCCGCCACCATTAGCTTCCAAGTCTCTCTCCAATTGACGTCTTTTAGAATCTTTAATATCATATAATGGTCTACCCTTAACTTGTTCAGGGATAACGGGTGGACGTGGTATATCGTCACGTGCTAATGGCTCAGCAAGATGGATCTTGTTAATGACCTCGTTGATTTTATTTCCTCTAAGCTTAAAATCTACACGAGCCGCCAACAATTTATCGCACGCCTAACAAAATAACTTTGAATAAGAAGTGTCGTTATCACGTGATTTTATATAATTAAAATATATTCTTACAGCATTTCTCACGTCCATGACCCCTTCATCTGTATAACAACTCAATTGAACTATCTGAACACCTTCTTTTTCGGCAATTTCTTTTAACATTAGTTGTTCATCTTCGGGTAAATCTTCCGGACGCGTGATATCAATTTTATTTATAACAATGAATGTCGGTTTATTAACAAATAAAGGCTTTACATTTTGGTATAATGTAATCTACAATTGAAGTGATTATTTATGAATGATATCGTAAGGAAACATATAAGTGAAAACAAATGAATAAATAATATTCTTCCCAACCTGATCTTTAACACTATATCCACATTGTTCTGAAAGATCCATAAAAAACATGATGCAAGCACGAAGATGCGCTAACGCCGTAACCGACTGCATTTCAATAGTATTCATTTGCTCAAGTGGATGATCTAATATACCTGGTGTATCGATTACCTAATCAAAAAGAGTATTTTTAATATTATATTCCAATATAAATATTTAAATCGTTAAACCAATTTACCTGCCATCTAAGATATTTATAATCCATATGTCCAACAAATAATGACTTTGTTGTAAAAGCGTAGGGTTGTACATCGACATCTGCTCTAGTAATTTTATTCATGAAACTTGATTTTCCAACATTTGGATAACCACAGATCAAGAGTGTTCTAGTATTTGGATCAATTGAAGGAAGACGAGACAAATGCTGACGAACTTGTTCCAAATAAGCTAAACTATCCTTTTGGCGTTTCATTATAGTGGCCATTCTAAAATTCATTGACAAGATTTTAACCATTAAAAACTTCGAGATAGGAAACAATTAATTAAATTTGCATGGATAATGAATTACCTTCCGAGTGCGGCCTTTTTTAATTGTTTGCATCGGTATAATGAATCACCGAATTTTAATAAACGGACGTACTCCTTGGCGACTTGATCAATTATATGGCGTGCGGTATTTATTTGACCTAATGCTAACTTGTAATGATCTTTGTCATATAATACATTCATCAAATCTGAATAGAATGGATGAATTTCCTATAAATACAATGAGAAAAATTAAAAAAAAAATTATTTGATGCTGCATAAACAATAACTTTGTAAAACTTACATCGAGTTTAGGAAACTCTTCGAGCATTGCTTTTAATTTTTCCTCGAAGCTGTCTTGCGTAAACTTAACTTTACGCATGTAAAATTGTCTTATCCTTCCAATTTTATAATTCTTATGAATAACGGTTGGAGTTTTTCTTTGAGTTTTTGAAAGTACGATATCCAAAAAATCATTAGCCGGTGGAATCGGCTGAATCCGCTTAAAATTATATAACGCCATACTGATTGCAATTCTTTGCTCTCGAAATTTGAAAAAAAAAAAAAAAAAACCAATTTATTGAAGATTTTTTTGGATGTTACACGATCTTGAGAATTCTGATTGGCCGACTAAATCTATTTTTATCAAAAATTATTTTTTTTTACCTTTATTTATCGTTTTTTTTTTTTTCGATAAAAAAAAATTAATAATAATCCGGGTTCAAAACACATTTAGATAAAAGTATATAAAAGGTTAACAATTTAAAAGTTTTATCACGGTTATATATATTCACTTTATTTAATAATGGCATTTAATTTTGCATCAAAGTTCCGTAAAACCCTTATTATACCAAAAATTCAAAATCCCTCAATATACTTACAATACTATACAACAACAAATAATATTAATTATCCTACGAAGCAAGAAAAAAAGTTGACTTGGAATGAATATTTTGCATTAAGACGTAAAAGACGATTAACCGAGCGATTTGTTACAGTTCCAACAACAATTGGAGGGTTTGGGTTTAGTTTTGCATATGTTGCTTCGAGAGAATTTGATCCTACGCCGATATTGGGACAAGATCCTTTTGTAATTTATGGAATCGGAACTTTAGTATGTGGTATTACTGGCTTGTTGATGGGACCTGTCATTGGAAGTTCAATTTGGAAATTATTTCATAGAAAGCAAGTTAAATTAATGGAACATGTACGTGAATGAGTTAATTGATAATACTTTTAAAATGAGGCACATTTTTTCATTTATCCCCTAATTGATGATACTTTGTGCTCTCGTTTTTTTTGAAATTATATTAACATGATTATTTATTCAATTGATTCAAAAATTAGTGCGATCGAGAATTCTATAAACACGTTCAAAAGAATAGAGCGGATCCATCCTTACATTCGCTTCGAAATCCAGCCCCCGATTATTATGGTGAAAAAGTTAAATCCGTAGCAGATTATCGTAAATGGTTGA
The DNA here is from genome assembly GCA_910591825.1 of Funneliformis caledonium. Taxonomy (NCBI): domain Eukaryota; kingdom Fungi; phylum Glomeromycota; class Glomeromycetes; order Glomerales; family Glomeraceae; genus Funneliformis; species Funneliformis caledonium. Next base: position 6,077 of record CAJVPQ010001402.1, read on the forward strand.
GGAAACAAAGAGAGATTGAAAGAAAAGGAACATTTCATCTTGGTGAAGAGAATTAGTCGATCAGATATCTTTTTTCATTTCAATAAAGAATCATCGTCTTCATTCTCTGAACATCTTTTAATATCACGTGATATGATTATCAAAATAAATGAAAGTATATGTGTAACGAATTCACAAAAATTGGTCTGCTGTATTTATTGTTTACAGAATGTTCATTAAAGGTTCACAGTTTAAACAATGTTTTTCCTTCCTACACCAACTTCGTTGACCTTAAGAGGTCTCGCAATAACTTATGGAATTATAACAACTCTTCTTTTAACCGTTGAAATAATACAACGAACTTATAAAATACCTGTTCACGTTTCTCGTAAAGTTATTCATGTATCTGTTGGATTCTTTATGTTTTTTTTTTTATATTTATTTGATCAATGGGAATACGTGGTACTCGTAACTGGATCTTTTGTGATTTTGAATTACATTTTTTTGAGGATGAGGATGTTTAAATCGATGGGTAATTAATTAAAAATGTTATATTAGATGTTCAAGTTTTTGATTTTGATTTTCTTGTAGACCCGTTAGAAGGAGCTACTCTTGGTACTGTATATTTTGCATTTTCAACCGCTTTCCTGTTTGGATGGTTTCACGAAGGTTGGGAAAACGGATTCCCGTGTGGACGCGCATATCTTGCAATCGGTATGTTATTATTTAAATTGCGTTCGTTTTGTTTTTTCTTTTCGTTCTAACTATATTACAAATCTTTTCATGTAGCTGGATTAATGGCCATGACATTTGGCGACGCGTTTGCCAGTATAATAGGCAAAACATATGGAGCACGCAAATATCGAGTTATAGGAGATTCTCGTGGGCGTAAAACTATTGAAGGTTCACTAGCAAATTTTATTGCTACTTTGATTTCGGTGTTCGTCTTTTGGTGGATAATGACTCCTCCTGCTTTCTCAACTTGGGATTACTTTACTGGAGCTTTAGTTGCAGCAATTACTAGCACTTGTTTTGAAGCGATAAGTCCAATGGGGAGTGATAATATAACCGTTCCATTAGGGGTAGCCTTTACTTTATCTTTCCTAGGTTATTGATATCGTGTATTTATATTTGCGAAATTATCACGTGATGTATATCTTTGTGACTTGTTGTACAAAACTGGCAAAACTCGAAAAAAAAATAATAAAATATCTTAATAAAAGGGAATAACGTAATTATTTAGTTCATACTTGAGCGATAGATATCACAATAATGTCATTATTTTCAGATGATGACTCAAAGGTTATGCAGTTTACACCTTTCACATTTGAACCTCCACCGATAGACTATTCACAGTTTGAAGGTGTTAGTTCATTCCCCTCTTCAACACAATTCTACGAGGAATCCGCAAATTCTGAAACTTTCTTAAAGGAAAACGTGCTCACCAAGGGAAAAGGAAGGCAAGCGGAAGGATATGAACCTAATATAAAGACTCAGAAGCAAATTATGTACCTTAACCCACCTCTTGTTTACGATCTGGACTATTGGTCTAATTCGAATCAAGGTACTGGAGTTAAGTTTCACCCGACTCGTTCAGAAGATTTTACGTGTTATGTTTTTGGAAAAGAGCCAATTGAGAAGGTAAACTTTACTCCTATTAATTATTATTAAACGCGTCGATTAAAAAAAAAAATTAACAAAGGTAATTTTACAGGTTAAGAAAGAGGGTTACACTTTGGATACTCGCGTTTATAATTGTTCTTTGGCAAATGATATAGACTCTCGAAGAGTAGTAAGTGTATATATTATACACATGATAGTCCAATTAATTGATATTTTCGAAATTAACCCGAAATATACCCCACACTTTTAGTTTTACAATGAAACGTTTTCTATTTTTCGAGAGGCATCTAGAGCAACATCAAGTAAAGAATGGCGCGAAAAATCGTGAGTTAAATTAATTTATAAATATGTAATACATGTTTTTCATGAAGGCAGGTTATGTAATCTGTGCGTACGATTTGTGTTATAAGATCGCGGGAAAAATTATTATGTGATATTTCATGGAGTTATGTAAACGCCATTGTAAAACACATCAAGATTCTTCAAGAGGTTTGTGCGTTTTTTTATCTTTTATCGTTAATGATATAAATTTTATATAAATTCCTAATTTATACAAGTAGAATCCAAATAAAGATGAACATATTCAGAGAGAGCTCAACACATTTAGAGATATGATGGCCATTTGGGAATTATGTCGAATTATGTATTTCATTAAATCTGAAAGATATCAGAGATTATCAACGGATCTAGTGACTTGGTTAAATGAATGTTATCCTATGGGAGGTAAATTCTTATATTTATTTGACAATGTCTTATAACATTTACATGTCCATTTTTCATTTTCAGTGATGTGTGTCAGATATTTTTTAATTTTCTCTAGCTTTAACAGAAGAGGAATTGAATGAAGTAAGGGAAAGTCCTAATCTGCGAAATACCGTGGTTTTCTGGTCAAGATTATACAAGTACATCTATGATTATATTCATTCATGTAAATTATATTATATTAAGCATATTTAATACTTTTTAATAAACTTCCTAGATTAATCCTTCGAGGCTTGTTTCCGCAAGCGATTAATTTTCTAAGAAGTATACTTATTCCGGTTGAAAGTGATAAATACATTAATAGAGAGATCGTGATCAACGATATCATACAATCGGTTATAAAATGTATAAAGTCTAGACCAAAAATTTCTTCACATGATACAGACTTGGCCTGGAGAAATTGGCTCTCACAGTGTTCGTGCGTACAATGTTTAACACGTATGAATGCGTCAGAATTTTTTTTTTTTTTTTGCATGTAATCATGATTTCTTTTTTTTTTTTTTGATTTTAGGCAAGTGCAAAAATCGATAATCCTGGAAAATAAATTTTTAGAGGAGAGTTTTGTTAAGATTTTGAAAATATTAGCTGGTGATCCTGATGCTATTTTAAGCAAGAGCTCTTCATGGTTGGAGGGGTTGATCTCTCTAATTTATCATAAATATCCTAGATGTGATTCTTCAGATATAAAGTAAGTTACGTGATCAATAGCATGAGGCCGTGATCAATCTCATATAACGATTTTCAAATTATAGAGCCATATTAGGGCCAATTTTCGTTAGGTTTTCCGTATATCCTGACGCCACTAGCCAAGTCTTAAAACGGATTTTTTATCAACGTATTGATGAAGTATGCTAAAGTTTGATTATTAAATTCGAGGGGTTTGATTTTTATATTTATTTAAAAATTATTATTTAGGCATTAGGTTATTGCAAATATATCGATTCGTGGTTATTATCGCATTTACTGGATTTACTTTGCAAGGTCGACTTAGATGAGATAATAGGTGGAAAGAGCTTGTATCCTTTAGTTAAAGAAGTATTTTTTTCATGGCGGAAACAAAGTCTAGTCAATGTCTTCCTTAACGAAAATTGAATCTCAATGTCATAGCCGTGAACGATGTTTAATTAACTTTGCAGAACCATTATTAACACATTCTACGTTATGGCAGATCGGATTTAAATATCTGGAACATTGCGAGAAATACGGGAAAGTATATATAGAAGAAGTAAGCAAAAGAAAGAGATCATGTTAAAAATTAATTTTTTTTTATTAAGGTTTGATTCGGGTAACAATAATTTTAATTTGTTGTTAGTTTATTGGAAAGGTTCCCTTTGATAACGAGAGAAAATTTGAAAAAATATTGAAAATTTGTGAAGATAATGGATTAATATTTGACGAGAAGTGTATTACCACGGTAATTAACACGGCATGCCTTGCTTTTTTTTAAAGGAAAAAAAAAATAATGATACTTAAATTAATTTTGGTATTAGGCTATGGGTACTAAATACATGCAGATAAAGAGATATGGCTCAACCATGATTTATTATATGCGAGCAGGAAAAGATGAAAACCTTAAAACAATTTGCAACATGTTTCTAACACAATATGTTGAAACTGGTGAATAAAGATACATTAGATGCTATTATATGTATTTATATTTATGTATTTACATATTTAATTTTATATTTGACCAATAGGGAAAATTACTTTTGAAGAAGTCATAGATAGTATTCCCGTTGATAAGGATTCTAATGAATCCGTTAATTTTTTGTCAAGATATAGATTGTATCATTCTTTAATCCAGGTAAAATCTATTGTAATAATGGTTTCTCACCTAATCGTATAATCAGGATTAAAAATATACCAAGTATCATAACGGTAAATACAATAGGACGAATTTTTTCATCAAGCGGCACAAGTGTTAGTCGAGTGTTTACGCTCCGAAATATCGCCAAAAGAATTTTGGGGTGTATTATTATTTCACACGGTACCTTTAATGAAGCACGGTACATAATCTATTTACCTGTCCGTTTATTTAAAAACAACCTTTGATACTTATATCTGATTGACATTATTAGGACGAAGAAAAGAAATCAAATTATTCGAGAAGATACATATTGACGAATTCGAACATTATTGTACTCGAGTACTTGACAGAAAAATAGAGGATTCTTGGATAAAGTTGGTGCAAAGGATGAAAAGGTGGCATTATAAAGAGTGTGGCTATTTTAACATTTCGGAAGATTTGAAGCCAGTGAAGAATGAATGTGAAAGATATAAGAAATTTTTAAGCAAGTTGAAGAGATAATTTGTATGAAAGGACTTTTTTATCTTAGATATGGTATTATTACCAGTCGACCATATTTGAAATGGAAATTTGTGATAGAGAAAAAATATATATAATATTTCATGGGTTCAAGGAATCCAGCATATATATAGATTGTGTGTTGAATGTTCTAATTATTTATATAAAAATTGATTGATTGTTTAGATTATTCAAAAAAAAAAAAATAAATAAATAATATCATTACAGATTTATTTTAGAAGACTAATATTTTCAAAATGTAGGTTCACTCACGGTAAAAGAGTTTGATTGACTTTAAATAAAAAAAGGAATTTCTTAAATGATAAAAAGATTGTGAATTTGAATGATAAATACGTTATATTGGGTTGATTACTAGGAAAATCAGGTTCCGGGAATTTTTTAGCAAAATTGAGACTTTTATTGCATTATAGTTTTTGATGTTATTAGATTAAAATGTATTAAGCTCTTAATTTTAATCAAAAATTTCTCGGAACCTGATTTTCCTAGAAACCCTCCCAATATACTAATCTCATAAATTTGTGTTAATACATAATAAGATAAATTGTTCATGTATTATGATTCAAGTTACTAAGTTTGGGTCAAATTTTCTTTTTGAAAAAATAAAAAATGAGCTTATTTTCAATTAGGCTTTGTTTAGCGTTAGTTGTCCGATGATTTATTTTTTTGAACAACTATTCACTCCTTCGAGGCAAGGTTCAATAAGCTAAATTTGATATTCGGTATATTTTATACCGGAAAGATCATTATTAAAGAGGACCTACTAAACTTGTAGATTTTTTTCAACAGGAACGGAGGAAGAATTTAATGAGGTCATAGGCAATGAACTATCATTAATTAGGTTCGAAGAAAAGTCATTGAAGAATTTCTAAAGGTTTCACCTTTAATACCTAAATTAATTAGGTTTAAATTAAAATCTTTCATTAGTAAAACGTAAAATGTAATAATGAAAGGATTGAATACCTTTTACTAAGCAATGTGAAGGTAGGAAAGCATCAAGGGAATTTGATTTAGGTAATAATGAAACATTTGGAATTGGAAAGAAAATAAAGGAATCTTGTACAGGATTTGTTTACTAAAAAAGTTGACCTTTGTTATAAAGCAAGCATTTGGGAAAAAACAAATTACGTCAAAAAAAAAATTAGTTTACATTCATGCTAAAATAGGAAATTTGACTAAGGGACCCGAATCATTTTTAAGTTCTACACAATATTCCCTCATTTATTACAATAAATTACTAAAATAATTCAAGTCAATAAACACAAAATAAGTTGTTTTCATTGAAAAAAGGATTATCGGACAGCGGTTTTCTTTCTTTATAAGTCAGAAATTATTTTTATTAGATATACAACAACAAATACTAAATTCGGTAAACAATAAATTTTTCTCACCGAAAAAATTTTTGTATAAAGGACATACGGAAAATTCCCATCGTCTCGAATTTTACTTCTCTCTCTCTCTCTTCACTTTCATAATTTGAATAAATTTTTTTTTTTTTTTTTTTTTATCCCGGTAAAAATGAGCAAAACACCCGTTCTCGGTTCTTTCAATCATCTATCACTTTGTGTCGGTGATTATGAAGAAAGTATTAAATTTTATGATTCTTTTCTAACCCAGCTTGGTAAGTTAATAATTAATTTTTTTTTTTCTAAAAAAAAAAAATTTTAAATCTTGTTCTTGACCCCACTAATTTATTCTTCCTTTTTTAAAAAAATAGGATATAAACAGAAAATTATTAATGATAAATATACGATGTGGATTAATTCACTTAGCGGAGGACAAATTGCTATTTCTCCAACTCGTCCAGAAAATAAAGAATCCAAACATGTTAGATATTCAGTCGGATATCATCACATAGCATTAAATGCTTCGTCTCGTGAACAAGTCGATAAATTTCATGAATTTTTAGTGAAAAACGATTATAAAGTTTTGGATGAACCAAAAGAATACGATTATGTTCCTGGTTATTACGCTGGTAAATATTCCTTTTTTTTTTTTTTGGTAAAAATAAGTATATGCTTGAACAAAACGTTTAATTCGCTTGTCACGTGATTGTCTCTCGCTAGTGTTTTGGACGGATCTTGATGGTATGAAATTTGAACTTTGTCACGTTCCCATACCAAACGTTCAAGAAGACCATACTCCTACCCCTAAAGCTGATAGCGTAGAAGAAACGAATGGCGATAAGAGTGACATTCCGATGAGACCTGAAGGAAAGGATCACGAAAATAGCGGCGAATCAGATGAAAACGGTGCTAAACGACAAAAAATCGAATAAAATAATCATCATAATAAAAAATAAAAAAAAAAAAAAACCCTCCCCAGAGAACTCTATTTTGATTTCTACTTTCTTTATTTTTTTTTCTTTTCCTATTCTAATCTTGAATTCCGTTACTATATATCTTTTTCTTTTTTTTTACATTTGGATCTTTGAAAAAAAAAAAAAAAATAAAAAAATAAAAAAATTATATTTTTTTTCTTTACTATGTAATAATTTCCTTCAAAAAAAAAAAAAAAAAAAAAAAATTTCTACAAAATTCTAATACAGTAATAATAAAATTCATCATCAAATTACTTCTATCATTTACATGATTTACTCGGGAAATTTTTTCGGATGTATAATTAAATGAAATAATATATATAAATGACAAATAATAATAACTTAAATGCAAAGTGGAAATTGTTATTACGGATCTATCCGTTCAAAGATTCCGATAAATCGAATATGTATTCTTTATATCGAAATTTAATGTTCATCCTTTTAATTATTTGTTTTCCCTGAAAAAGGAAACCAGCGGCCGTTGCAAAAAAAAAAAAAAAAATTTGGTTTATTTTGTTCAAGGGTTACTTTTGAATCCTTTCTTTCGTTTATTAACATCATTTTTAATATGAGCAAGAAATTCTTCTAGAAAAGTGATACCGTTAACGAAAACTTGTTAAAAATGGACAAATTAAAAATAAAACATATTATTTGTTGATTTTTTTAGAATTAAACGAGAATTAAACATCCGATGTTTTTTTTTTCTAAAAAAAGGAATTAGGTAATTTATTTGACAAATCATGAAATGAGTATTTTTATTTGCTACAGTTTTTCTAAATATTCTAAAAAAATTTAGAATGTCATTGAAGGAAATAGGTATCCTTGCCGAGATCAATTTCATGTACGTAATGTTTTACTCATTTTTTAATTGTAATAATGTCGAATGTTGAATGTAATACGTTCAAAGAAAGCCATTCTTATTAATCGTCAAGTTAATTACTCTTTGTAGTACGAGTAAAAGATGCTGAATTAAATTGATGATGTATGAAAAAAAATAAAATAAAATAAACAAACCGGCTGTTTTTTTGAAACAAAGAATCCCACTAATCGTTGAATTTGAATCCCTAAAAATAGATTTTTTTACATTATTATTTTGTTTATTTAGGCTATTCCCTTGCAGAATTAAGTTTCGGTATTCCTAACGCTAACCAAAAATCGTTGTTTTACAATGTTTAAGAGACATTATGCGGGCTGAAGGGATAATATTTAATCTACCATCAAATTACCTAAAATAAATAATAAGAGTTGTATATTAAACCCTAATGGTTCAACAACGACAAAAAAAAATCCATTGACGTTATTAAGGAAATTTTTTTTTTTTTATGATAACACGAAAACCAAATTGGTTTCTTTCATTATATGCATCATGCAATTATGCACCGACTTTTACCGGGTGACTCGCGCAAAAAACAAACTCTGGTCCGGAAGAAAGTTGAAAGAAAATTAGGTAAAAGGAAGTCCTTAAAAATACGATCGTCACACAAAAAATGTTTTGTAACATTCAATTACATTATGATCAAAAAAAAAATTTTTCTATGAAAAACTAATTTTAGGAATTTTCGGCCTAAGCCTATTCGGGGACAAAAAAACCGATCATTTTAAATTTAAATAAATTTTCTATTTTTCGGTAACTTTGATATTGTTAGATACAACAATATCATAGGGTTTACAATGTAAATACCTTGAATCCATTTCAAGTTAGACCGATTTCAACGCGTTTTCCGCGGACTTCCTCTTTTTGTGTATATGGATATTTTTATTTAATAAATTCATCCGGATGGGTTGGACCGTGATTAATAAACGATCAAAAAAAAATGAAATGAAATGAAAGAACAGGTTTAAAAACCAGAAAAGTAGAGGAGGCGGGTTTTTTTATTGGTCACAAACAATAAGCCTAGAGGCTTGGCTGTCAAAACGATAATAAATTTGACGGAGTAGATTCGGAGTTTATTACTAAAAAAAATTAATGATATCGTCAAAAACAAATAAAAAAAAATACGAGAATTTATACAGGAATTTCATCATAAAGACGAAATTCACCTTGTTCAAGTGATGAATCATTCGCGTATCAATGATTAATTTAAATCATATAAATTAAAACGTATTTATATTCATTAAAGTTTCAAAAAAAAAAAAAGGAAAAATTTTATATTTATTAAAACATGAATTTCGCGTTATTTTTTATCGTTTGTATTATAAATTGTTTAATGATAAATTCATACCCTCATAATAAATTTCCAAAAGTCAACGTAATCGGAACCGTTACTGGTACGTGTTAGAACTTTTAACGGAAATTTAACGAAAAAAAAATTTCATAAATAATTTTATGTCTTGATAAATAGAGAAACCAAATATTCACCTTCCAAAGAATATCACGGTCCCAACTGGTAATAAATTCAAATTCTTGCTTTCAGCTTATGGGGTGCAGATTTATAAATGTGTAGTTAATAAAGATGGTGTTCCAAATAATTGGACTCAAGGTAATTTTAAAAAAAGTTTATCTTCGTTTGATGGCTTATTAATTCCACAATGCTTAATTCTCTTAACCTTTTACGCGCAGTGACTCCCGATACGTATTGCGTGAATGATAAACGCACTGAATCTTTTGTACCAGAATATGAAGTTGCCTATCATTACTTTCTAAAAAAACGTAAGTACTTGTGCTTGCAGATCCAACTTCATGAAATCTTTTTTTTTTTTTTTTACTTATCAACACAATTCCTTAATGTCTAGCTATTCACGAAGGTAGGGCCGTGTGGGAATCGTTGGTGAAAGGAGATGATTCTTTATTGGTGGCGAAAAGTGTCGCAACAAATGTTTCACCTGATGGAAATATGCATCTTCCATGGCTTGTTAATGAGGTCACTGTATGTATACCTCTCAGTTCAGATTCGGTCCTTTGAAAAAGTTTTAATAACCTCCTCTACTTGAAAATTTTTAGTATCATGAAGGCAAAGGAAGATTTAGCGATATCACTTATGTCCTACGGGTCAACACTGTAGAAGGAAATCCTCCTCCTAATGAATACTGTAAATATTCTTCATTTCACCTTTTCTAAATTTCTTCAATCTGATAACCCAATTAATCTTACTTTTAACCAGGTGGAATTCATTATCAAGGTGGCGCAATCGTGAAAGTGGCTTATTCGGCTGATTATTGGTTTTTTATCACATAAATGTTTATGTTTCATAACAAACGTTTCATGTTTTTACAGGAATTTGTTTTCAGTTTGTATAATATTAAGTTGTATATATATATATATATTATATTATAATAAATAAAAATCTCTATTAGACGAAATTTTATCGGATAAAAAACTGAAGTTGATCTCTTTAAAGAAACGAAGTAATTTGATTGGTAACTTTTAACTAACCCGATTTAAGGAGTTGCAAAGTGCGGATAAAACTTTAAAAGAATTTTGTTCGTCATAACAGTCCACAGCGTTCACCTATTATCGTTTACAGAAAATCCTAATCCATCAATTCTTGATAATTATGTGATTTATATTAATTTTTTTCCAGAGTTTCTTTAAAATAAATTAAAATATAGAATTATTCTTCAACCAACCACTGCATTTAAATTTTACTTTATTTAGACATTATCAATTTATCAAACCAACACTTTCACACCTACACGTGATTTTTATTTATGAATCATTAAAATTTTTTGTTCAATGTCTTTCTTGACCTGTAATATTTTTCAATTATTAATATTACAGTATTAATGCTATTTGTAATAAATAATTTCTATATAAATTTTAAATATCCCTTTAATTGTTTTACCTACAAATTTGTAGGCAATTTTATTTATTAATTAACTCATTTTTAATTATTTTTAAATATTCTTAAATGTTATTAAAAAATTAATACTTTTATAATAAATTTTATGATGTTTTCTAAGTAAAATATTGTAATCAACTACAGAAAGACCTCTCTAAATGCATCCTCTATAAGTGCACACCCTCCTTATATACATCTTTGAGCCTGATTCCAAGCTTGGAACTTAGACACTAAATGTACTCTTTATATTCTGCATATACAAGAAATTTTTATCTCATTATATATAAATAATATTCTTTAAATGTGCTATCATATGACTTTATAATATGTATAATCAAACAACTGTATAACCAAATTTTTATTTTAGAATAATTTAAACAATCAGTAATTAATTCTAATGATACATGATCAAATAACAGCATAACTAAATTTTTTAGAATTATTTAAATGATCAATAAAAAATTCCAATAATTTAAATAATTAGTATAACTATATAATTAAAATGATTATAATAATTTATATTTAAAACTTTTTTAAAATATATAAAGAAGTTAAATTTTATACAGTGTATAAATAAAATACACTTTCATTTTATTAAAAAAATTTAATAATGCCTTTTAAATAAAAGATCATTTTATCTAATTTCTAAAATTTAATTTTATCTTTATACTTGTAAAGTAAGATAACTTATACTAAATATATATATTAAATCAAAAAATAGAATATTAAAGTTTATAAATCTACTATTACTAGGAAACAGAAACTATTATAATCTAGAATAATATACTAATATTTATTTTATCTAGATTTTATATAATTATAAAGGCCAATTAGCGTTAACTCAATTATTGAGTAAACAGACAAATAGAATATATACAATCTCTATCAAAAATAATGGCAGTTGGGACATTGCTTCTTGTGTAAACCACAGCATCTCTGTTATAGATCAAATTAAATAATGGAATGTTTATATAAAAATAAATAATAAAAAATAAATTAAAACCCTTTTGAACTTTTTTATTACTCACTGAAATCACAATACTATCAATATCTATTAAAATGAGTCACAAAGTCGTAAAGTTCCTTTGAAATAGAAATGTACAACATTTGAGCTGTTTTTAAAAAAATTGAAAAAATATTAAAAATATTAGTTGCATAAAAAAATTTCAAATGAAATTTTTTTTAATGAAGAAATATGATAATTTTGATAACTCTATATTACTTAACTATATCAATAGCATACTTAATTGAATTCAAGCATGTATTGATGCAAATAGAAGATATACTACATATAAATTATCTAATAAAAATTATAAATATTATTTTTATCTTTAATAGAATTCTGAATGAGTCAAGTTGAGTCGAGTTTAAAGATCAACTCTATTCGACTCATTTTTTTCGAGTCGAGTCGAGTCAAATTTATTTTATAAAATCTTTCAATTTAATTTGATTCGAGTTATATA
>CAJVPQ010001403.1:0-18319 GCA_910591825.1 Funneliformis caledonium
AGTTGCAACTTAATTGCGCCATAAGGAAATTTAATTGCGCCACAAGTTGCAACTCAATTGCGCTATTTTTTTAATTGTGGTGACCATCTTTAGTTAGGAGATTCTGATCATCAGCGTAATTTTAGATCCATATTATTGCAGTTGCGTGACAGTGAATCTATGGTAGATGACTGGAAAATGCTTGCCACACGATTTGTTGATGCACCAAATGTATCACCTACAGAATTCTTGGATGCTATATGTGTTTTGCCTCAGAAGTCAGAAGTTGCCGAATTCAACATTAATAAGCTCAAAGCTTTAAACTGTCCTGTTACTAGAATAAATGCTATCCATACAGGTGATAGCGAAGCGCGTAAGGCCGATTTGGATGTCGCAAAAGGACTTGAGCCTCAATTGTTGCTAACAAAGGTTGCAAGAGTTATGCTCAGGGCTAACTTGTGAATGGAATCTGGATTGGTCAATGGTTTGGTGGGTATTATTCAAGAAATAGTATTTGAAGAAAATCAGTCCTCTCCTTCATTTCCTATTGCCGTTCTGATTGAATTCGACAACTATTCTGGCCCAGCTATTATTACTGCTAAAGGTAAAAGGCTTGTTCCGATTTCGTTAATCAGACAGAGCTGAGAGGAAAAAAAAGGAATTTGCTCTCGCTTGCAAGTCTCCATTTGTCTTGCGTAGGCCATAACTGTACACAAGAGCCAAGGATTAACAATGCAAAAGGCCGTGATGGATCTTGGAAAAAAGGAGTTTGCTGCAGAACTTTCTTTTGTTGCGATCTCACGGATTTGTGCTCTCAAAAATATACTTTTTCAACCATTTTCTTTTGAGAGACTCCAGCATATCAAAACTTGCAAGAGACTACAAGAGAGAATGGCAGAAGAAATACGGTTAAGATCTATGATTCCTCAAAATTGAATGAAATTTTTTTTTCGTTTTGGTCAAAAACACAATTAATTTTTAGTGTTACATTATTATGTTACATATTGTTACATTTTTGTAGTTAGTGTTACATTTTACTATAATTTTTATTTTTTTATTGTATCACATAATTGTAATATATTTAAAGATTTTATTTTACTATAAATTTTATAAATTGAATTACGCTTCGGACACTCCAACGGTTACCGTTACCTAGTTTTAATTATATATAGATGATTTAAAATTAGCTTTTGTATATAGTTTATAAATTAATAGATTTTGGCCAAATTATTTTTTTTTAATATACAGATGGTGGCCTAAATGATCCGGCCACTTTTCAATATTAAAAAATTTATATATGTTTTACAAAATTAAAATTATAAATTTTAGTTTAACATGTTTATTACAATAATTTAATAATTAATTCTATTTCCATTCGCGGAAATAACTGTATTGACCCTCTGAGGCATAATATTGATTAATTTTCGATAATTTTCAGGAGGGAGATCATTCCATGCATCTTTGACATATTCCGTAAGTACACTAATACTAGATAGTGGTGGTGAGCGACGGCGAACCATCCTTTTCATTTCCGACCAAATATTCTCAATAGGATTGAGACCTGGCGACTGTGTCGTCCAGTCAAGCTTCACAATACCAGCATTTTCAAATGCGGTCACAGCAACCTTTGAATGATGTGATGCAGCATTATCTTCCTGAAAAATTCCATTACCCCGCATAAAATGTTATGCAAGGTACAACAAAATAAATAATAACTTTTAAGTTAATAAATATTATAACACGGCATAATTCCGGCAAAACAAACTGGCCGGATCATTTAGGCCACCATCCGTATTTAATTTTCATATATAAGTTTTATAGAAGAATGTTTAATACGTATATTTGATTATTTGTAGTAAAATTTCATCTTTTCATTACTATTTATTTATTATATATATATAAAGTAAAAATGAATCATGCATTTATTGTTTTATTTAAATACGTTCTGATCAATTAATATCATTAATTTTAAATATAGCGATTATGACTTCAATTAAATGAAGTATTTTTATATACAATTTTTTTCACGCGTAAAAGTTTTAAAAAAAAATTCGTTCGAGTTTCTTCTAATTTCCTTATTATCGTGAAAAAGATTCTTTGTCCAATAAAATGCGCAAACATCCATTACTTAAAGGCGATTCAATAATTTTAAAGCTAATGCTTCTTGATCTTCTAAAGTTACTGGTTCTTCTACTTCCAATAATTTTTGTTTTTTACTTATTGGAATTTCAATATCCTCCTCCTCATCATCATTTGATAAGTCATCAAAGTTTCTTTCAATACTTTCATTATTATCAAATTCATTTGATAAAGTTATAACATTTTCATCTTCCAATTCTTCTATTAATTTAACTCTTTTCTTGAGTTTTTTCTCTCGTTTTTTATCTTTTGCAATAATCTTATCTGTAACATCTTCTTTCTTCATAACTTCAAATTCTTTCTCCAAAAATTCATTCTTTTGAGATATTATGTCTCCTGCAGAACGGAAATCCTTTTCGTCTTGAAATTCATATACTTGATGAGGCTAATAAAAATAATAATATTCAACGTGAATAACATAAACTGAAGAGAAAAAGTACAAAAACAAGATTTTTTTAATCAAAATCTTTACATTTCCATAATCATCAAAGATTAGTTTTTCGCCTCTAGGCGCATTCTTGATGTTTAATTTTTTTGAAGTAGCTTTCATAAGTTTGCGTTTTGATAACGGATCTCGACCCTATAAAATATTTACTTTATTTATTGAATCACAATAATAACAAATAATAATTAAATGTAACAAAGAAATACCGGTTGTTTTAGTTCATCTGGTAATTCGTGGTCAGCACGTTTAAGAGTGATCAATTCATCATCATAACTCATAACATTGTCTGCTTCTCGATCTACCAATTTTTTATAATGATCTGTAAGAATAGACATATTCTTACGATTGAACATCTTTTCTAACTTAGTTTTTGGTTTAGCATTATTGGCTTTTTTCCCTTGTCCATCGGGATTTGGTAAGTTCATTTTTTCATCTTCATCAGAACTTGAATATCCGGGGATTTCTTTTGCTTTCTGAAGGGTGACATTGTTATTTCGTAATTTCTAAATAAAAAGGATTTAGAAATTAATAACAGTCTTTTATAGACCGTTTATAAGTATAAAGTTCCTTAATATAACCTTGATGAATTTTATCTTAGGAGCACCGGGCAATCCGAGGGCAGAAGCAAATTCCTCAGCAGGTAATTCATCTACTTTGAATATGGATTTATCACTTTGCAGATAAACTGATCGCATATATGATATAAATGCCTAATGATAAAAATTGTTTAAGGAAATTTTTTAAAAATGAAATGAAATAAAATCATACAATACAAGCTTATACTTTTTGTCCCAGATATTTAATTTCAGGATCCTTGAAACATAGTGATTGTAACTGTTTTTGAATGCTAAATGTCTTGCTGGCCTTTGCTTTAATCTTATCAATCGGCACTCTTTTTTTATCTAAAGCTGTTTTCATTCCTTGTTCTTCACTTGTCAACAAAAATAGCAAAGCTTGACCCGAAGCTTCGTATCTTGCTGTTCGTCCGACTCTATGAATATATGTTTCTGCATTTTCTGGGGCGTCTGCTTGTATTACCCAATCAACAGCGGGGAAATCCAAACCTCTTGCTGCAATATCAGTAGCAAACAAATATGCAAATTTCATTGAAGAAAATTTATTAAAAATTTCTAATCGTTTGGTTTGCTTTTGTTTGCCATGCAAATGAAGTAATGGAATTCCTGGATGCAATTTACAAAAAGTTTCAAACACAAATCGAACCTAATATGGGGGATAGATTAAGATTTAATAAGAAAATGCGAAATTAAAAATTTTATTTTTCTTTTTAAAAAAAAAAAAAAAAATCTCACCTGCTTGCAACTGGATAAGAATACAAGAGCTTTCACTTGTAAATGAGATTTAATAAATGAATATAATATATCATATTTTTGCGGTAATTCACAAACTAAATAATGTTGTGATAAATTAATTGGCGTGCTATGTTTTGACTCTTCAACTATAGAAATGTATTCGGGATCCTTAAATGCAATAAAATATGAATATTAATAAAAATAGTTATTAAGTGAAGTTTATTTTATAAAAATCTGATTTATAAATACCTGAAGGCTTAATCGAGCTAAATCTTTAATAGATTTTGTTTGGGTGGCGGAAAATAACAAAGTCTGTCGCTCTTTTGGTAAATTTTCAATGATGGCGTTTATAGTCTTTTCAAAACCCAAATCAAGAATACGATCCGCTTCATCCAGCACTTAATTAATTAAAAAGAAAGTTACACCTAACATTTTGAATCTACTTGAAGAGTTTAAGTTGTTACTAACCTAATACTTGGAGATTATCGCATTTGAAGTTTACGGTTTGATCCATATGTTGCAATAAACGTCCAGGGGTACAAATGAGAATGTTCATCCTATTAATACGTTCCTGTTCAATATTTACATCCTTTCCACCTATCACGAGACCAGCTGACAAAGAATGCTTTCTTCCTACTTTTCGAAGAAACTCGAATATTTGAACAGCCTATCGAAATATTAATGTTAATTCGATTAATTTGATTTAAACAAGGTTATTTAAAATGTGTTACCAATTCTCGTGTTGGTGCTATAACTAAAGCACCCAATCCATCCAATTGTGACCAGCTTTTTCTATATAATGATTCAATCAACTAATAATGATAAAGTTTTGATTGTTTAGATTTGTTAGATACAAAGTAATTGTATAATTCTCGGATAAAAATAGAATTGTGTATAAAAAACTTTTTACTTTACTGGAATAAGAAAAGCTAATGTCTTGCCACTACCAGTCTTCGCGGCACCCAAAAGGTCACGGCCGCGTAAAGCAATTGGTATGGCTTTACGCTGAATTTCCGTCATTTCAACGTAATTCGATTGCTGTAGACCTTGAAAAGTCAAAGGGGATAAGGGTAACTCAGTAAATCTTCCATATATCGAATCTGGTGACTACAAGAGAACGCGATTAATTAATTAGAACGAGAAATAGGAGAATTATTATTAAGGAAAGAAAAATTACCAAATTCTGACATCTTGTTTCGAGATCTTCTAGTTCTTTTAATGCCTGTTCACGTTTAAGTTTACGGTATTCCTTAGATCTATTAGATTTATTGCGACGTTGAGCAGACATTTTTGTTAATTAAAAAAATCGAGATGTTTATTCACATCAATAAAAAAATTTTGTGTAACGAGAAATTTTAGCATGAATTCACTGTTTCACATTAATTGGTACTGCGCATTTAATACAATAAATAATTATATGACGCAGCAAATTTTCCAAAGATTTAATTAATTTTATCAGCCTAAAATGAGCTATTAAGAGCTTCTTATTTATATAAAGTTAACTAATAATATAATAAAGAAACTTTAAGAGTATTCTTTTTTTTTTTAACGTGATTTTATCGCCCTGGGTTGTTGTATTACCAATACATAAAGTTTAAGTGAATTTCTATAGGTGTAACACAGGAGAAGGGGAAGATTCACAGAATTAAAAAAAATTGGATCAACGTAGTATACATGACGTGTTTACACAAAAAATAATTAAAACATTCAACTGTCAACAGCAAAATGTCAATAAAAAATTTGTCTTGGAGAGATTATCCATCTTGCGAAGCATTTATAATAAAATCACTTATATTTTCAATTCGTTCGGCCTTCCACTATTAATATGTAGAAAAAAAACGTATATATATATTTAATAAACATCCATAAAGAACTATTATTATTATTAATAATAATCATCAGCATATTTTCATAAATTGACTTGTTTTTTATTGTCTTCTACCTTATCGTTCTCCTCGTGTCCTGGTCCATAACATGTTACTTCTTGTTTATCATCATCTAACATTATCTTATGGCTGTGAAGAGTAGCACCAGTTTGAATATGTCTTAAAGTGATTGCATCCCCAGCTAGCCAATATCCAGAATTATCGTAATGGTTACTGTAGCTATGCCTCTGTACGAGCCAATTGTCGTTCAAGTCACTGATATGTTCATCGCCATGACAAACTGCTAAATTGAAAATTGAAAAGGAAAAGCAATCTATATAAATATTAATTTCTAAAAGTAAATTAATTCGATTTCTTTTACCTTCTTGCTGATTACTTATTGGAGCACTAGAATCCGGATGTGAACGGAGATAACGTCGTGATATTATATGCTTAAGTCGAATTTGTGTGTTAAACGGGACAATCTCCCCCATTTTCAACCGACGTCTATCTCCGTAACCTTGAAGTACCATCCATAATTCATTCTCTGATTTTCGCCGCACCGCAAACACCTATCAGGTCAAAGGGGAAGGGGAAAGGGTATAGAAAGGAAAGCGAAGGGAGAGATGATTCGTATCTCTGACTATGAAGTTGATTGAATTGTGCAGAGAACCATTGGTCGTAGTTCGAAATTTTCTACAACTTTAAAGTTCTTCTTTTTTTTTCCCACAATATCCACAAATTGACGTACAATTATTTACTTGATGATAATTATTGCTTATCTACAAAATGGTTTACTTCTTTTTTTTTAATAATATAATAATTTCTTATGCTTATACAAACCTGATCTTTATTTTCATTCTTTGATGTTTCGTTATTAGTAGCACATTTACTTGATAAATATCTTAGCGTTGTGCTATGTTGCAGAGCAATGCAAGAGCCAAACCTAAGATGTTCGTCAACGATGTAGTTTGAACTGTTCGAATCGTGTTGTGCTAACGACTGCAAATCATACTCGGTTTGTTCAGAAGACCCCCGAGTTGTTATAAGTTGGTTAATTATGTGTTGACCTTCGGGGTTTGCACCATCATTGTTCTCTATAGTGTCCATTTTCGTGTCGAGATTTATCGGAGACTAAAAAAATAACTCAAACATAGTATGCAAAATTTAAATAAATCATGGAATAAATAAGTACAAGTACCTCGTGTATAAAATAATTTGTTGGCACCTCGTTTAGTGTAAATATCAACATAAAAAAACCAAATTTTGAATTATATTTCGACGCAGTTAATTCCCAATTGTGGATTGCTACACAAGATGATGTCATTCATGTAATCAATCTTTAGTGGTTCACTTTATAATCTAACGAAATTACCAATTATTATTAATTATTATACATTTTAAAATAAAATGGAATATGGTGCAAACGGCTTAGTCGCATCAAATAACTAAGCCACCGCTGAAAAATTTTACCGATCATTTCCATATTAAATTCGTGATTTCATTGGTCAAAACTCCAACACGTGATCAATTATAGTCACGTGATATCAATTAAATCGCGTCATTTGACATCATTCGCGAACTTTTTTAACGATCTTTTTTTATTTCAATTTAACAGAATTATAATGCCAAAAGTAAATAAACGTACTAGACAGTCTCAGAAAGCTATTAAATAACGCTAAAAGCAAAAAAAAAGCTCTGAAGAAATTGTGTTTGAGCTATCAGATGCCAAATCTGATGAATTTGATGAATCATAGTTTAGTAATTTTTGGATAGAAGGTGAGGAAATACGTTTCGATAATGATGAACTTATGGATAAAATGTAAGCATAGAAACTAAATATGCTACAACAACTGGTTGAAAATGCTAAGTCACATAAATAGGCTGTAGATTCGCGTAGGCCAGTGTACAAAGGTGATGCAGAATCAACATTGCGTAATAAGAGAGCTTATTAGAAAAAAGCAGCTTTAGGTTCTAAAAAGATTACTGAAATGTTTATAACAAATGAAACTGCTGAATCTAATGTAAATAATGATAATCCTACATTTGATATTAGTAGTGATGATGATGATGATGATAAATTCTCATTAGAATTTCTGGATTTATTATTAAAAAAAAAGAAAGACGATTTACGGTTTCAGATGGTAAGTCAATTTCTTCATCTAGTCCAAGATCAAGGATATACAAAGATGAATGCAAGTAACCTGCTTGCCTAAAGCTTAAATAAAGGTCCATGGCAAGTATGACTCATCCGCTTCTGGGTTAATCAATGGTTTAGTAACGGTATGATCATTACATCTAAACGTGAACATCATGCAAAAGTTAGATCTCTTCTTTTGCATGAAGATATTAAATTGCAGGTCATTGAATATCTACGCGTATATAAATTTAAGTTAAATATTACTGACTTTGTAAAGTTTATTTAGGATGAGGTTATTTCTGCTCTTGGAATAGAAGAAAAAACAAGTATTTCATACTCAACTGCACGTTGTCAGCGTTGAAAATTTGCTCTAAAAAAATGATTTATAAAGTCATTAGATTTAATTTTATATAGATCATATTAAGGAAGATCTTGATCGATATATTGCATTGGAAAATCAGACTAATTTGAAGGATTTGCAAAATTCACCTGATTCGCCTGTTTCTTCTGTATTTTCTATACAGTTTGTTTATTCTGTTTACTCTATTTCACCTGTAATTTCTTAAACATCTGTAATTTATTTTATTTCTTTTTATTATTTTTATAGTTTATATTATTTTTATTATTTTTATTATTTTATTATATTTAAGTATATTTTTATTGGAATATATATCTATATTTAGTTAATTTATAGCGTAGCAAGTAGTTAGCTGTAGCAAATTCATTTTGTATAAATAGAATAGCTTTTTGCTTAAGTTGTAAATTAACTCAGTTGTAAGTTTATAAACTCCTCTGCAAGATTATTAACTCTTTTGCAAGTTTTAAGTTATAAATAAAGGAATCCATTTAAATCTACACAAACTACTTTTTCCTTTAACATTATCCTTTACCTAGAATTGTTATGATATACTACACTAACTTGCTATTGAGTTCATCATTACGAGTTCGACTAACATATCTTAAATTCTAAGACATGATAAATTGCTGAGTTGATTCAAGTATCACGGATACCTGTAGGACTTAGAGAAAATCCTAAGGTTGGAAACTTCAACGTATAGAATCAGCTGCCACAGCCTTTCAACTTAGATGTTAAGATAAATGAAAATGAACCCAGTGACAATGTGAATGGTTGCATATGCTTGGTTGGGAATATAAAGACTATTCAAAAAATATTTATTTTGATGGTCACGAGCGTGAAGATGTAGTAGCATATAGACAACAATTTTTGCAACAATGGGCAAAATTACGAAAGCAAATGGCTTCTTATGAAGGTGAGAAATTAGATCAGGTAATCTCACCTGTTCTTCCACATGATATTCCTGAGATTGTCTCTATTACCTATGATGAGTCGATCTTTTATGCCAATGATGATATTGTTAAAGCTTGGAGTTCAGCATATGAGAGTCGAATTCATCGTAAATTGCAAGGTCTTAGCATTCACGTAAGTGACTTTCTTTGCGAATCTATCAGGCGACTCCAGCTTTCAAAAGAGAAATGTACTATCAATGATTCACTTCCTAATGATGAGCGACTTATACATATCGAAGCTTGCATTACAATATATTCTGGTACAAGTCGTGATGGTTGGTGAACAAATAAGGATGTTGTTAAACAAGTAAAAGAACGAGCAATTCCAATATTTGAACGTATTCACCTGGGAAAAGTTGCCCTATTTTTATTTGATAACAGTTACAACCACAATGCATTTGCTGATGATGCATAAATAGTTTTGAGGATGAACTTGAAGGATGGTGAAAAATAACCACTCCTTCGTGATGGTAAAATGCCTGATGGTTCGCCTCATGTCATGATATTTATGGATATTGATGGGATGGTAAAACCTAAAAGTATCCGACGAGTTCTTGAAAAGCGTGGTTTATGGATGTCAGATTTAAAAAGAAAATGCAATGCGTGTACATAACATAATCCTGATCTAGATAAACTAGACTGTTGCGCAACATGCCTCCTTTCTTCCCAGCCTGACTTCGCATCACAAAGGATACATCTACAAAAGGTAAATTGCAATTAATTATGTATGTATTTATTTATTTCAATATTCAAATATAATTAAAAAATATTTATCTTTTTAGGTTATTGAAGAAGCAGGACATATGTGCATGTTCTATCCGAAATTCCACTGCTAGCTTAATTATATTGAGTCCTTTTGGGCAGAGGCAAAGCGATATTCACGTCTTCATTGCAATTATTCGTTCAATAACCTTAAGGAAGTCATACTACATGCATTAGATTCAATTAGCCTAATAAAAATTTGCTAGTTTACACGTCATTCTGCACATTATATAAGTGCTTACGAGCTTGGGTTTTCAGGTAAGGCAGCTGTCTTTGCAGTTAAATGATATCGCTCTTATCGTCGGATTCCTGAAAATATTTTGAAAGAATTTGAAGATATGTAAAAATAAAGTTTTAAGCTGCAATTAGCCAATCATATCCTGTCATGTGTTTTATACGAACTAATAATATTTCGAGCATGTTATAATATAGGTGCTAAAAATTCCGCCATTACTATTAAAGTTAATGTTAAATAAAACCTAACTACAAAAAATTTTTATAATAAATTGAATTAAAACTATAAGTTACATTAAAGGCCATATTAAGATCTATTAAATAACATATTATTTTTTAATATTTTTATAATTAAAAAAAAATCCTTTACATTTTAAAATTACTGAAAATTATTGGATGCGACTAAGCCATTTGCACCATAGTTCTTTAAAAATCAAAAAAAAATTTAATTAAATTATTTCTTAAATGGTAAGTACAAAATCATTAATATTGATACAGCGTTTACTACCCTAACACTTTTTTCATATCCACGTGATTATTTGGTTAGCATTACTGAACTTGGCCTAAATTATGTGTGTGACAAATAAAGTGACAAATAGAATCTGAATATATAGTAAAAATAGTAAAACAGATTATGTGACATTAGGTGATAAATTATAGAGAATCATATGAAAATAAAAAAAGTGTTAGCAATACTAAAGAAGATAGCATTTACCATTAGTATCATATATTACTGCAATATCACATAAATTACATAATATAATATAATATTTATAATAAATTAGTCTTTAGTTAATCTTTTTTTAAATCTTTTCTTTTTCTATTTAATTTTAATGCTATCATTTTTGATTTATTTTTGCTTAAATGCCTTATAATTTATCATAATTTATGGATTCAGTTTTAAAGTCTTTATAATATTAATTAAAATAATATTAAATAAAATAATATAAATAAAATAAAATTTTAGGTCAATAATATATTTAATGATTAAAATTCTGTTCAAATTATAGTTGAAGTATATGCAAAAATCTGTTTTTATTATTAATAAATACTATAAAAATTTTAATTTTATTAATAAGTATATTATTAATATTATAAAGTTAAGAAATCGTAAAATATTATATCATGTGATTTTATTAATAAAAGGAAATATTATAAGAAATTATAATATTAAAAAATTAGGAAATAAATAATCAAATAAAGGATTATAATAAATAATTAAATAATAAAATCACATTTTGTAATAGATAACAATAGCAATAATAGTATATAAACTTTAGAATAATATTTCATTTATAATTTTTATAAATTAATTTTATTATATATTTTAGATATATTATTAAATATATTAAGTATCTATACATTATTTATCTTTATATTTTAAAATTACTTTATATGATAAAATTAATCTATCTTCAAATATTAATAAAAGAATATCTGAAAATACTGCTGATGATTTACAAGATGAAGATTTAGAAGACACTAATAGCTTACAAAATAAATTATATATTTATTTGAAAATATTAATAAGTATTTGTTAATATTGAAAACTAATATTAGTTTATTTAAAAATAAACTTAAAGTTTATTTATATATGTCATATTAGCTAAAGCTTATCATTTAATCTTAAGTATAATGAAAGCAAGTTATCAAGAATCTGAATAATTTAAGAAAAACCTGATAAATTTAAAAAAATTTTAAATAAAAGATTTATTAATTAAGTATAAAAGTAAATATTTCAAAATATATTTTATTTTATATCAATAAAAATACTTTAGAAAAAATTTAATTATAAAAAACACTTAATAAGTGATTCTTATATTTTAGAAAAAAATAATATTAATTTTTATTATTATAGATAAAAAAATTAAATTTTCTCTTTAGAAAATCTATTCTTTTATAAAAAGTTAAGGATTTGTAATAAAAAAAATTAAAATAAATAAATTTTTAAAGAAAAGATTTTTTAGTAATAAGTAGTATAAAATCAAATAAAATGTTTAAGTGAATTGAATAACTGATTAATATTTTATCTTTAGATATAAATTAAGGTAATTAAAGTTTATTTTTACAAAATTAATGATTGAACTTGATCTAACATGAAAATCTTTTAGTTAGAATATTTATCATAACTTGAATAGATAACAATATTATTATAATTCATAATTGCTACTACTGCTATAATTAAAGAAGATTCAGATAAAGATTATATAATAATTAGTTGATGATTTTTAGATATATTCATCATTAAAATATATATAATTTAAAATCAAAGTAGTTGTAAGCTTAGATTAAAAAGCTAAATATATGAATTAAGAATGATAATGGTAAGATTTTAAATTCTTTATAACTCAGATTTTTTTAATGATATGATACTATCATAAATTTATTAAACATATTATAAAGATTACAAATAATAAAATAAAAGTAAAAACAATAAAAATAAATTATAACTATCTCCTAGACTAAAGATGGTTCCCATAATTATTTTTAAATTTCAATTGAGTTGTAACTTAATTACGCTATAAGAAAATTTAATTGGCCATCACAAATTGTAACTCAATTATACCTTTTTTAATTGCAGTGATCATCTTTATCTGTGACTATATTATAAATCTGTTTAGATCAACCAATTACTAGATTATAACTTAGATTATTTTTTTTTTTTAGTTCCTAATCTGACTATAGGCTCAGCTATTTTATCAATAGTGACATCAATTAACTATCAACTTATGATAATTTTGCCTATTTACCACTTTTCATAGTATATTTAAACTATGCTAGGTGTATTTGATAACTAATTTAACAAATGTTATACTTAGGATAAAAAGCTTTTATAAATTAACAAATGGTACTCTGACATTGTTAAGTATTTAGTTGTACTACTAGATAGAGAAGTCAAGTAAAGTATTCTATTTCTAGTCCAAGGAATAACCAAACTTGCTATATTGTCAAACAACTTAGAAATCGAATACAAATTCTCTTCTAGCATGAGATCTAGACACATAATGATTGAAAACAGTGTAAGATCAATTATCTGAAACTTATAATGATTTTATATGTTTACTATTAGATGCTATCCTCAGGCTAATCCTAAGTAGACAATGTGGCACTTGCCTATTACAAGCTAGCCTCCATTGTATCATTAGTTCTACTTTTTCATGATAGTTTCAAATGGGTTCGTTAACTATAACCTCTACCCATTATCAGGAAGGCTTGAGATGTAAAAATTCTATACATAGATAGCTTTAAAAGTTATCATATTTTACAAATTCGTAATCTATTTACATGCATAATTTGTACGCATCCCATAAAATTCATTTCTGATATTAAACCAGTAAAATCTGCAGTAAATTAATACTACGATCTGCACTTGACTAGTATTAAACTAGGGTCTATCATAGTGTAATCTACAATAGGAATTCAGATCACTAATTTTATTTATAACTCAAATTAAAGTTTGTATAGAGTTTATATGTAAATTTTGGAATTACATATTACGGAGGTTTTTTAAAATTTGTTATTTTACATATTCTAGTTTTAAGTTAATCAATGATTAGAATTTAACAATCTTAGATTTATTAAATTATCTTAATAAGAGAAATCTAATAATAGTAAAATTATATTTTTAGTATCAATATTAACTAAGATATTATAAAAAATGTATTTTCTTATATATTATTTGTAAATTAAATAAAAGTTTTTTAGGATTCTACAATTTTTATATTAAAATCTAACTTTTCTAATTGAATCAATCTTAGTTTTAATATTGTTACTTTTATCAATCAGTTAAGATAATCAGAATTATTAGATAATGATAATTGAGTATATTATAAAATTTATTAAATTAAAAAAATAATTATATTTTTCATTTTTATCTAAAGAATTTAGTGTTGAAGTAACTACATAAATATAAATATTTTTTTAAATAATAGTAGTTTCACATAATCTTTATTAAATTTAAAGTATATGTAAATAAGTAAACAAAATAAAATTTAAGAAAATACAAAAATCTTTATCTAATTTAAACTAAATTAATACTGATCCTGTACTTTTCTAAAATTTATTTTTAAATTAAGCTAAAAATACCACATTTTAGTAGACAAAAAGATGAGAAAGAATTTGACCATTACAGTACCAAAAATTTATCTAATAGAATCTATAATGGATCATCTTGTCAATAGAACTATTGATTGAAAATTAAGAGAAGAATGTAATAAGATATATCCTGATGAAAATGTATTGTTCACTTTTATTTTAAAGTCAATATTATAAGATTTTTCAAAAATGATTTATTGAAAGCATCTATCAACTCAAATTGATTGTATTTATTCAAAGAGGTAATGCATGAAAGCTAATAAGATTATAAGGATAAGGTTATTTGAACCTATATCTTCCTTCACAAAATTATATAAGAATTGATGAATAATTTCTTTGATTAGAACAATTAAATAAGGAGAGTTATGAGTGGACAAGTATCATATTGGTAAACTATAAAGATTAAAAGCAGAGACAAAATCTTTGGTTAAATCAAAAAGAAATTATTGAAAGTTTTTAATAATTATTTGCATTTTAGTTTATATCTTCAGATATTCTTAAATGTGTAAGAAAGTTTCTTTTGTATATTCATATTTAACATAAAACCATGATGAGTGAAAGATATTTGGATGTCTTTTTTTTAAGATTTCTATGGTGAGAAGCATTTTTAGCAGCTTTTAAATTTTCTTCTTTCTAATAGTGAAGCTTATAGGAAGTATGAGCACTAGTTATGTTATTATTTATATAAAGACAATAGCAAGCTAATTGATAGGGAATTGCTGATATTTTTCAATTAGATGAAGATGTTAAAAGTGGTCATATACAATTGATTGCATAATATTCTTGATAAAAAGTTAGATAGGAATCAAAATATTTATCTTATTGTATTTATAATAATACTGATCTACATATATAGGAAAAGTCAAATATAAGAGCAGATATATTATAGCAATTCTTTGCTAATTGGTCGACTTTATCATTAAACATGTTATCTGAATACATTTTAATTTTTAGAGGTGAATATCAAGATTCTATGTTTTAATAATTTTGAAAAAACTAAACCATAAAGAAAAGTTATTGATTTTTAGGAGAGAGTGAGTTAAGGATGAGATACTCAGAATTCTTTTGAATTTGTGAAAATGCTAAATGACTACTTATAAGTCTATTTTGATAATTAAGTAGTAATTCATAAAAGTAAAAATAATAGCAGTAAAATAGCTGCTAATTCTATAACAGATGAAGAAGAAAATAAAGTAACAAAAGCAGTTGAATAAGAAACTACTAGTAAATTTGAATGAGTTTGTAATTAAGCTAGACCCATTCTAATTAAAAGAAACTCAAATTTAAAAACAATCTATTTGTAAAGAATTCTAAAATTGACACAGCAAAAAAATACTATAATAAGGTTAATAAGTTGTTTAAATTTGAAGAGGAATGAATTTTGAAATTAAAGAAGAAAATGCAGAATAGTGATAATTGATTAAGAAAGCTGAAAGAAACAGATTATTAAGTCTTAAAAAGAATAGAATATATCTTTCATAATAACCATAAATAGACCTAGCCCTTCTTATTATTATTAATAGAAATATTTATACAGTAACTAAGAGGTACAGCTAATATATAATTATATTTAACTAATTTTAGAGTTCTTTCTGAATAATGTGTGAGTTGTTAAGTTAGTAATTGGTATATTATTGTAGTATTATATAGTATTATTTACTTTATAAGTGTAATGTATAATGTCTGCAAAATTGTCTTCAGTTTTTAAGATTTAACTAAATAATATTTCAATGATACTTAGATTCTAACAAAAAATAAAAGTAAAATTTTGTGTGTTAATATATAAAGATTTTGAATAATAATCATATCTTATATTGTAAGTATAGAGTATTAGCTAGTAGTTTCTGATATGTGTTAATATATAATTATTTGGAATAATAGAATGTATAGTAGTAATGTTACTTTGTATTTGATATTTGTATTAGTCTAAAGAGGCTATATTAATGTTAACATAAAGGATTTAAATTTAATTTTTACAATTCTTTAACTTGTTATAAGGCTAGCCAATGAAAAGTGATTCAAGTAGCTATTCATTAATTTGAAGTTGAAGGAGATAAATATATGTAATCAAGTTTAAAATGTCTGAAGTATTTATTGTTACTAATAGCGCATTGTTGAGAGCTTGTATATGTCTATAATATAAATAGATTACTCTATAGAAAAGCTTTAAATGAATAAAGTGTCTCTTAATAAGTAAAGTTTTTCTTTAGAAAAGCTCTAAAAAATCTTATAATTCAATCTAAAATTACTTCTAATAGGTAATTGAGTTGTATACAATATTCAATATGAGGTATAGTGATCATATTAAAAGTATAAATAAGTTGTATGTTTGTAAGTCTTTTTTGAGACATAGTATTAACAGTAAATTTGATATTCTGAATAGTTTGATTAATAATAAATAATCTGTTATATCTGAGTGAGATCTAAATACCTAAATAATGTACTAATTCTTTAGGATTTATAGAGGTAATTAACTGTAGAGAACTATTAACATTTATTTAGATAGTATGAACTTTGGTTGAATTTGTTAGCAGATCAGATTTGGATCAGTTGACTTATATATTGTTTAGATCATAAAAGCTATTTGTCAGATCAATAGTATTAATAAGGTCTTATTTTAATTTAACGATCTATAGTATATCATCTATGTAAGCTAACATAGAAGTTTTATACAAAATTTCATTAAAGAATTGATATACACATTAGGTTTTCATTTTTGAGACATAGTATAACTGAAGTCAAAAGTTTGCATTTTGCATAAAAGTGGATTATAGTATATACACAAAAAAGTGATAAGGTACTTTGTATATATTAGTATTTCTAAAGGATGTAAAACTTAGTTTTCTTGTAAACAAATATATTTAAAATAAAAAATATAAACTCTTTAAGAAGTTTTAGACGTTCTAATGTTCTGACTAGTATAAATACATTGACACTATCATAAGCTTTAGATAATATAAATATGAATATTAATATGTTAAGAAGATAATATAAAGGATATAATTTATGATTTTTATGTTATATTTATAAAGAAAAATTATGTTTAATTTATGATAAATTGAATAATATTTCTATAATATTTATTATAATAGAAAATATATTAAGTGAAATAAGTTTGCGTAATCAGTTTTTTGTAATTTATATAAAATCGTACATAATAAAATCAATTAATTTTAATACTAATTGAAAGCTTTGCTACTTGTTTACATGTCCATTTGTTATTATTATACATATAAAATAAAAATAATTTAAATCAAGACGTATATATGTATGTATCATGATCTTTAATATAAATTTGCAATTAATCAAAAAGCTGATCACAAAAATTAGTTTATTAATAATATTGAACATAAATATGAACTTAGCATTATTGAACGAACACAAATAATCGAATTACATAAGGTCAAACATAGAAATACTAATATTTGCAAAATTATGAATCGATCAGGTCAGCCTCCATTACTTGATAATAATGATCGTAAATTTTAAAAAAAATTGTTAATAAAAATAATAAAGTTTCAGCTGACATGATATAAAAAATTTATAGCAAAAACTGATCAAAATGTTTGTACTAAAATAATTTGAAAAAATTTGTATCAAATTGGATACAACTTATATCAAGTTACAAAAAAATCACTTTTGAATAAAAATTAATGTCAAAAATGATTAGAATAATGCTTAGAAAAATAAAATTAGACAATGCAACAATGGAGAAATGTCATATAAAGTAATGAATTAAAGTTTATTCTTTTTCATAATGATAGTCTTTGTCAGGATTAGAATTTATCTGTTAAATATGGTAGTGGTAAAGTCATAGTTTAGGGATGTTTTTCAGGTAAAGGATTGGGTTCTTTGGTAAAAATAGAAGGAATAATTAATCATCATGATTATATAAAAGTTTTAAATAATAACTTTTTACTATTTATAAATTCAAAGTTTTACAATTGATCTTATTCCTTAGATTATAGAGGTTTGCAGGCAAATTTGCCTGCTTATTTACTACAAATTCCCTTCTGATTTACTTTTATGAAAAATTAAAATT
>CAJVPQ010001404.1:0-18317 GCA_910591825.1 Funneliformis caledonium
AAACTAACGACGAGCCGAAAAAATATATCGATAATCGGTTTATCGGTTTCTCGTTTTATCATTTATCGGTTTTAACCAGTTTATCGATTTATCGATTCAAACCGATATATAACCAGTTCCAATTTTCATAACATGAATAAAACCAGTTTCTAAAATTAAAACCGGTTCCAACCTCTAGTCACGACTTTTAGGATAAAAGTCAGTATACCATAATTTGATATTACAAGTATTGTCAACTCTAAAATGATATCTTATATTTGAATTCGTAGAATGATACCATCGAATATATGCTAGATAATGTTTACAGGAGCCTTTCGATAATTCAACTGTATAGATAAAATAATATTGGACCTGTTCAGAATAACATTTAACATTACCAGCATTCGTCATAAATTTTGCCAAAATGTGAGAGTTTTTTACATGACGCAAAGATATTACTAAACTAAAAATTTCAGAACCCAATTGACACCTTTCAAATTGATCTATATTGATACAAATTGTTAATAAA
The DNA here is from genome assembly GCA_910591825.1 of Funneliformis caledonium. Taxonomy (NCBI): domain Eukaryota; kingdom Fungi; phylum Glomeromycota; class Glomeromycetes; order Glomerales; family Glomeraceae; genus Funneliformis; species Funneliformis caledonium. The sequence goes on from CAJVPQ010001404.1 coordinate 509, forward strand.
AATTTAAAAAATATAGATTTATAATAACTTTTAAAAGATAAATATTTTTAATATTAATGTGTTTTTTTTTAAATAAATTAAGATTAGCAAGTATAATTAAATAAAAATAGCAATAAAAAATTATAATTAAATAATTCTTATTATTTAAGAAATAATAATTTTTAAAATTTAATTGAATTATTTTTTAATGATTTAAATAAATTTAACTTAAAATAAAAAAAAATTCAAGTAATACTTATTTATTTAATATTTTATTATTTAATCAAGTAATTTTTAATAAATATATTTTATATACTGTATATATAATATATATTAAAGTTTTAATTATTTACTTTTAAACAAAATTGTTTTTTATCAAGCTTAAAAAATAAAGTTTTAAACCAAATTCAGAAATTCTAAAAATTGACTTGAATTATATAATTTGTTTTTTTTTTAAAAAAAAAATAATATAACAAAAAATTCTTATTATAGGTAAATAGGTAATCATATTATATCTAACCTTATAGATTCATATTTCATAAACTTTCTGATTCAATTACATAATGAATATTGACATCTTTTATTATGCTTGAAAATTTTGAAAATAAAATAAAAATAGAAAATTTATAATTATATATATATACATAATCCAAAGCACAAAAAATTAATAAAAATAGAAAATTTATAATTAAATATATACATAATCCAAAGCAAAGCAAAAAAAAATTTTTTTTTCCGATATTTCAGTTATCATCTGAATTATTAAAATTTTCTTTTTTGTTGAAACCAAGTAATTAAAGCTTCATACATCGTCCAACTAATAGCGGCTTGTGCAGATTTTCTACCTAACCTAAGCGTTAACCCATCAAAAAACCCGATAAATCCTCCATCCTAACAAAATACACAAACGAAAAATTGATTTGATAAAATTGGAAAAATTTTTTAAAAAAGGATAATGCAATTAAAACAGTACATAATTAATTACCTTTAATATTTTTAATGCTCCAATCCAAATATTTGGATAATTTTGAGGTTTTAACTGCATTCTTGTTTTAAGTAGATCAAAAGGATGTGTAATAGAAGTTGCTAAGAATCCTGCTATCATAGCTATTCAATATAAGAAGGTAATTTAGAATTAATTTATTAAAAGAGAGAGAGAGATGATAATTAAGTTTACCAGAAGTCATGTATATTACGGGAGAAGCAATTGTAGAAGTATTATCTAACGAAAAGAAAATAAATGAATGAATATTGAGATAAGAAAAAAAAATCAGTTAAAAATATTATTGAGATTCTCAACAACGTACTGCTTATAAATAACTTCCATCGTTCATAAAACAATACATATAATCCTGCATAAGGCGCGTCTCTAATAATAGTAGCACTGTATCCGTAAAATAACCCTGAATAAAAAAGTTACAAAGTAAATTAGGAGAGGATACTTCAAACAAAGGTTACTCATAAAATGCCGAATGGTAAGGATCTAACCTTTCACTCCCTCATGTCGTATAATAGACGTTAGAGCGCTCCATATACTCTTATAATTATAAAGGTTACTCTATCAAATAAAACAAAATAAAATCAAGAAAAGTGAGGTGATATAAATGGCAATTAGACAGTTTTGGACACATTTTTCATATGTCAGAAACTTTGTTCAAAATATTAAAATCAAAGAATATGTCCAAACCCATCAACACGAGTTATGTTTAGGTTATGCATACCTCGTACCTAACTTTAACAACAGTAATAGGCATCATAATAATTCCAACAGACCCTCTAGCTATCATACCAGCAATCAAATTATCTCTACTTGATAAAACTGGTAAGGAAGACTTCGAAGAAGTTTGTAATGTGATGTTTTGTCTTAAAAAGAAGAGGTGCCGGATTTCGGATAATGTGAAAAAATATAATGCTGAACCGGGAACATTTCTAATAAAGAACATTTGGTTATAAGAAATAATAATTTAAATGTATTAAAGTTACGCATCGACATACCTAAATATTGTTGGAATAGTTCCTCTCCATAAACCACTTATACTTTCATTCTTAACAATATTTTTAACTGTCTGCATAATAGTACTAACAATCAACAAATTACAAAAGATATTGTTTAAATCGGCAAAACTTACACCATTTGCTTCATTATTCTCACCTGTTTAATGGTGTTACGGATTTTACGCGTTGTTGTCTTTGTTGTTGTAAGCGAGTTTTCACTAGGTCGAATGGTTGCAATAAGACACATGATGTTAGGCCCGATATCGCACCGGCTGTTAAGTGGGCTATGGGATCTTTTTTCTTCATAATTATTTATAGGAGAAGAACAAATGACTAAACAGCGAAGTACCCTTTTTCTAGAAATTCCTTTTTAAAAAATGCGATAGTGCATGAATCTTTATTTAAAGTTTATACAAATTCATCAAATTACATACATATACAACAAAAAAAAAAAAAAAAAATCTCGTAAAAAAATAATGAGCGCGTAAACGATTAAGTAAAACCAGTTAATGTTTCATCTACCCTTAAATGGAAGAATGCATTAAAGGTTGAACTGCACATTATCGTAATTTTCACATGATAAGATTCACGTCATTTAGAATCCGATGCTTTCACGAACGAAGAGGTTTCTGATTAATTTTTTACACAAAAAAAAAAAAAAACAAAAGATTCTGCTAATAAATGAAAATTTTTGGTAGATCAAAAAAGCCACAATCAATTAAATCATGTACAAGATATATATATATATATATTTTTTTATTGAAGAAATCATAAAATTTGAATTTTCAACACAAATCATCTCGCATAAAATAAAATTTAATAACAAATATAAATTATCTTGCATGTAATCTTTTGTATAATAATAATGATTAAAAATCACATTTTTAAATATTGCACCAGAATTCTAATCAATATTAGTCATAAAAAAATTTCTACAAATGATGTTATTTATTTTTATTTTTTGTAATGTGTTATTTGCAAAATGCATTAAATCACCAGTATGGGAGAAATAAAGAGGGGGTAATTGAATTGGAGTGATTGCACCATTCATATTTAATTATCCAAGATAAACTAAACCCAATGCTATTTTTTTTTTATAGAAAATTACATTCCCACGACCTTTCTATCCCAACGCTTCCTCTCTAAAACTTCAACGGGTAAATTAGCAAAACCTCTTTGACAAAATCTTTGATGTTGTTCCAAATGACGTTTCCACATGACATTCTTTGGTTGTTCTTCGCTACGAATCGCCGAACCAATTCCCATGAATAATGCAAAGCTACCAGCTGACGATACCATATATTGACCAAGCGTAGAAACATATCCTCTCGGGCCTGCTCCATATCTACAAATAAAATTAAGAAGAAAAATTAGATTATAATTAAGGTTTGAACTTTAACATTAATAATTAAAAATTGGTTGATTATTATCTCTTACCTAAAAATGTGATATGTTCCCAATGCCAGACCCAAACAAACACCCACAGCGCTACCCATTATGACACCACGTTTCAAATGATCAATACGAGAAGGTTCCATTTATATAAATTTTTTTTTTTTTTTTTTTTAAAAAAAACAATTTTTTTTTATTTGAAAGGGTCGATTATATCTAAAAAAAAAAAAATAAAATAAAAAAATAAACAATAAGCAAAAATTAATTAAAGTAATCGTATCCCATTTTAAAAAAAATGTACCGTTAAAAAAATATGTTAAAAATTCGACTATTATTCACAAAATAGGACTAACGAAAATGAAGGAACTATTTTTTTCTTGAATTTGTTTTTGAAAAAAAAAAAAAAAAAATTAAAAAAATCAAGTCGCGGGTGTTAGAGGATGTGTATATATATACAACGGTTTTGGTGGGAATATTTTTTTGGGATGGCGTTTTGTATCACCACAGGAGATCACTTGTCATACGCCGTAGTAAATTAAATCCATTGTCTCTGTTTTTCTGTTGGGGTTAATTGAAGAAATAATTGAAACTCAGAGGGAATGATATAAAGTAGGATTTTTAAGAAATTCCATAAATTCTTGAATTCATTCCTGTTTATTTTACATAAGTGCATTTCCCCGCATACAATTAATTATTATTTGAGTAGAAAAACTTTAATGGATTCTCACGCTTTAATCTCATGAAATCGCAGAATTATCAAATTTTATTGATTAGCTAATCCCGCATAACTTGCTACGTCACAAAATTAATTACAAAGTTTAGTCTTATTAAGCAATTACATATACATTCAATTAGAATAATATATCCATTACCAATCTATTGCTATCATCTCGGAAAGTAAAAAGTTACTTTCTCCCCTTGAATGGTTATTCATAAATCTTTTTACACGATAGGATCTAACCTATAAACTTCGGCTCTTGCAATTTCTTCACCACCTCTTTTGAGAACTACCGCTTTACCAATAATACCTTCGTCACCACAGATTTCTAGATTAATAAGCTCCTTTTCTATTGAAACCAGTTGAATGGCATTATTAAACACAGCTGAAGTCAAATCAAATATCATTTCTTCATCCTCATTATATAATTCGGCTGTATACCGGGGTCTTCCGTCCGAAGTTTTTATTCCATCAATTCCGATATCTGTAGTGAATATTCCATCAACAATTACTTTATTTTCATATTTATGTTGGTAGAATGTAATCACTCCAAACAAAGAATCTTTATTAAAGTCCGAGAAAAATTCCACATGTCCTTGTGCTTTACATCGTTGATATGGATGATATGGAGCCGCCGAAATGATACTTATAAAAAATATAAGAAATATCCCCGTGAAAAAAAGATTTTGTGTATTTCTTTTCATTATTATTAAAGGTATTATTATTATTAAGGTATTCAAATTTTTTTTTTTTTTTTTAAATTTAATTTTTAGAGAAAAATACTTTTTTTTTTTTTTAAATTTAATTTTTAGAGAAAAATACTTTTTTTTTTTTTTAAAAAAAAAAAGGGGGGGAGGTTAAATACCGTGGACTTTACATTTTTTGTTCTATTGTATAATAACATCCCCTTTTTAGCGAATATTAAAATGAACCTCCGAGGAATATCTCACTTATTGAGAAAATGGGAATTGATCCGGTTTATTTTTAGAAAAAAATGCAAGATGAAGATTAATTTATATTTAATTTTGATCATTCTAACTTTAGATTGCATATCTTTTTACCAAAAAAACTTTTGATTCGAATATTCCGGTGATTTATTACACGTATCAATCTTGATAGATTTCGATATGCTTCTTGATAGATATCGTTGTGAAACCGAAGTGTGTGTCGTTACTAAAATAATGAGTTGATACTTTTATTTTTTTCGTAGTCTTTTTCACGCGAAATTTCATACATTACTTTTTTAAAATTTTTTATAAGCTACTTGTTTATTATATAGTTATACATTTTTGCAGAAAATCGCGTCAAAATACAATATGATTCGCTATTTACACAAGATAATATTATATTTAACCATATTTAACTATTGTCATATTTAGAAATTTTTTTTTTTATGTAAAATTGTACCAATTATAACTGAAATTTTTTTTAAAAAAATCGATACTCTCTAATCTATCAAGAAATATACCACACATTTCGGTTTCACAATGTTATCTATCAAGATTGCTACCTGCATGATTAAAAAAGTAGATTATTATATAGAAAAAAAAATTTGACGGAAGGTCTCGGAGGTCCTTCCATGACCCAAATTTACAAATTCCATCCAATCGGAATTTATTAGACAAAAAATTTTCTTCTTTAGTAAAAAATGACTTTTGCTAGAAAACGTTTAAATCAACCGCCAATATATCGAACAATAAAGAGAAATCCTTTTTTACTTTTTGGTTTACCATTGATTATTTCTGTGGTAGGAGGTTCCTTTGTTTTAAGTCAATTGACACAAACCAGATATGATTTATACGAAAATAAGACTAAAAAGATTGAGAGAGAAGAAAAATTACAAATGAATAAAGATAGACGATCTGTTAGCATTCAAGAGGAGTATTGGGTAAGTCGCTATTAAGGAAATGAATGTTTCTTTGTAGCTAAATTATAATTATGATTTTGTCTTTTGTATAAATTAAAGAGGTTACAGGCAAATCAAAAAGAACTTGATAATTGGGAAATTAAGCGAGTTGAAAGGCCTCCTGGCGCATTTGATGGAATATTAAAGTAAATACAAAGAGCGGATGATAAGGTGTCGTAATTTTAGTAAATTACTTGTATATTATTACTTTTTATTCTTTCAATATTACAATAAATAAAATAATTTAAAATTGAATTGTTGGATTATTATGAATTTTGGCATATTTTCCTAATGCCCAAATTGTAAAGATAAATTTATAATTCGGATAACTGATGGCAACACTTTTGTTAAACACTCCTTCAATTTCCTCCTGTTTCCATTCTCCCGTACTCAACTGTCTTGACATTATAAGCTAATGAATGATATTAAATATTAGAGGTTTTTTTTTTTAAAAAAAAAAAAAATAATAAATGACAATCTCTTTTTCTATATAATTACCTCAATACCTCGTCGGATCACTTTTTCATCAGGATATTTGGCCGACATCAAACCTAATAATGACCATGCTGTATTCACAACTTGAGATTGGTCAAGTCCAGAATAAACTTCTGTCTCACATGACTAAATATTATAATATTTTATATTTATCTATCTAAATTAAATAGAATTTTTACTGTCAATCAAAACCAACCTTGTAGCTTTCTCCCCACCCGCCATCTTCATTTTGCTTAGAAATTAAGAATTCACATCCTTTTCTTACGCTTTCACTATTATAAAATTTTAAAAAAGAATTTAAAAATAATTCCAAACATCAATAGTAAAAAGATCAAAATACCTGTTGTCGTATGTTTCACCAAAATATGCCAAACTTTCAAGAGCAAACATTGAAGCATATGTGAAACAAATGGCCCATGATCCATACCAACTTCCATCTTCTTTTTGAGATTTGTGTATAAATTTTGCTGCTTTTTGGCATACTTTCCTATGATATCAATTTATTTATTACATTAAAGATTGAATCGTTTTTTTTTTTTTTATCTCGCCAAATTATTAGTTTACTTACTCGATTTCATCGGCACGATAATCAGGATAATATTTTTTAAATATACTTAATCCAGTCAATACAGCAGTTGTACATTCCGGATAACTATATTCTATCATAATTTTACCAAATACTTCTGATGGATTTATCCATTCGAGAAATTCCGGTCCACGAATCTTTTCATAACTAGCAAATCCACCATCACTATTTTGCATAGTTAACAAAATATCCACAGCTTGGCAAAGTCTTTCTTTTGAAACTAGGGTTGGCTTAAAATTCAATTTATTTTGAAGATATAAAACTGCTTTCATTCCTTCAGCGGTACAATCTGACACCGTATATCCTTGGTCACGTGTGCTGAATCCCCACGCTCCCTTTGACGGATGTCTATAACAATATTCCATTTCAGTTGGATTGCGCTTAATTTGAGCGTCATCCAAGAATTCCAAAGCCTTTATCATGCTATCATGATTCTCAGCGTAATTACCCAATCCTGCATCAATGATAGCTTGAGCTGCAAACGCGGTATCCCAAAGTTGTGAACCATTTGTACCGTTCATCAACATCCCTTCAGAACTCATCCACATATAATCAATGAGCCTTTCTTTAGCAAGTTTAAATGCTTCGGAATTAGGACCTTCTTCATAATACGTGCAAAGAATATGCATGACTTTGTTAACCTATGAATAAAAGACATTATTAATATGTCATAATATTGCAACATTTTATATTAATATTGATTATATACTGGAGCAAGGTCAAGATAATCTGTATTATTGTCTTCATATTGTATTAATTTATAAGATTCGTCGAGAGAAATTTGACGAAAGCCAAAAAAATTTGGAAGCTTTTCGTATAAAGTCAAGACAACTAATTCGATTATTAAAAGAAGGTTAAGATGAGAAAGCTTGCAAGAAAAAAATTAAAATAAATTCACTTACAATTTAGAAATTTCAAAACTTTTGTATGTGGCAAATAAAGATCAGCATCTGAAACATTATTCCTTGCTCGAGCCCAATCGATTGAGTCATATGGCTGATCATATAACTCTTGTCGTAACGATTCAATAAGCGGATTAACGTCAGCACTAAGTCTTTTCCCATACATATATCCCATAGGAAGATAAACTGCGCGACAATGAACCCAATATCGACCGGGGTGAAATGGTATTGCATATGGAAGTAACCTTTATTAATGAAACAAATGTTGTGTTATTAATGATGTTATTCGAAGGAAAAAAGGCCAGTCATTGGTATAAAAATTTCACCATAATTCAGGTGGAACAGGATTCATCCCTTCCCAGTTATAGACATTTAGACACGACAACCAAAATTTGCCCCATGAGGGTATCGCAGTTGCACTTCCTATAAATTATAACGATAAATAATGTGTATTTTTTTTTTTTGTAAAAATCAAAAGATTGATAACTAAGATTACCGAGTTTATGCAAAGTCGCACGAGCTTTGACCATGTATGGATGGTCAGCATCTATTCCAAGGATACGAAGGACAATGTAATTCAAGGTTGTTCCAAACACTGTTGAATGACCTTCAACATGTCTTAAATTTTTCGTTAATTCGGTCAGCATTTTTTTCCTTTTTAAGCAAAGAGGTGTAATTGAAATAATAAATAACATACATTCCCCATCCACCATCAACTGGATTAGCTTTATTGAATAGATATCGGATAATTTCAATTCGCCAACTTTCAGGAATAGTGATACGCGTAATGTACATTGAAATTATAAGTCCGGGTAATAAGAACATAGGGCCGCCATAATTACCGGCCCAATGACCGTCTTCCGTCTGGAGTAGCTTAAAAAATTCAAATCCATTTCGTGCTGCCTCTAATGCAGTTTTTGGTTTGTCGAATTTTTTTGATTCCTAAACAATTGTATTTAAAAATAAATTATATTAACGCTTAAGATCGTTAATAATGTATGATGATAGCAGGGCTACAGCCTTGGACCTTTCTATGGTTTGTATAATTCACGAGTTTAACTTGTCAAGATCGATCCCTGCAGAGATTCCGATTCTTTCGAATTTCGAAATTTCTGCAGGGATCGGCGCCCGAAGATTTGGCTTATTCATGGGCGCTCGAACCGCTTTCATTTAAGACGGACAGAATTTTTTGACCAATTGGTCCGTTAAGCCTTTATATCTCCGTCCTTTCTTGAGTCCTTGAGGGTGCATTACACATACGTGCGAGCCCTGTTTTACCCTTCGTTAGACTATTCTATAAAAACATCTCTAGGACCGAAGACATGATTTTCAAAATCGTGCATTTAGGAGAGATTGCATTTGTAGAGAGGAGGGGAAATGGATTCATGAGGGTATATATAGTGCGTGTATTTATAGTGAGTTGACAGTACTCAATAGTCCCATTACAAAAAAAAAAAAAAAACTAGTTAAAAGCCCTGCCAGACTGTTTTGCTCTTCAATTATCATCTAGAACTAGGAGAACTTTTCAAATTAACAAACTAAAGAAATTTTTATAAAAAAGAAGCTTACAAAAGGTATGCCTAACCAATATTTTTCAATTATAGACTGAGGCGAATTTTTTGCTTCATCGCTTTCCAGATAATGCCACGTTTGTCTTCCATGGTCAACTTTAAGTCTCCATTGAGATAAATCGGTAGCCTTTATAGAGATATCTTTTTCTAGGTATGGATCTGAAGTTGTCATTTCGAATAAAAAAGAGTTTAAAGATTCAAATATTACTTACATACACTTAAATATATTGGCGATTGAGTATGATTTCAAATGATAATCAGATTAATATTACTTTCCATTTATGGAACATCACCCCGATTAAATTCGGATGTGGCGTAGCAGATTTTTAATAAGGTATGAATAAATATTCTTTTAAATTTATAATTTAATAAAGTTTATTATCATTATCTATATAATGATAATTTTTTAATATTATATTAACCTTAATACATATCTTTAATTTAATAAATCATAGTTTGTAAAAATCAAATCTATATTTTTTAATTCAATTTTTTTTTTACTATAATTAAAATATTCTTTAATATTCAAATTATTATTATAATAAAATTATTTTTAAATATTTTAACTTATTTAAATAATTTATTATACATATATTTTTAGATATTTTTCTTATATCTTTTTCTCTTTTAATTATTCTTACTTTTATAAAATTCTCTAGTAAAATTAAAAAAATTAATTTAATTTTTTTTTAAAATAAAATTTATTTTTTCTTTTATTATTCTTTATATAAGTATAAGTTTTATCTTGATGAATTCTTTAAACTATCATCTAATAATATATTATTTTAAGTAAAATGTTTGATTTGATAGTTAAATATTACATAGTAACTTATAATATGTTAGAATTTAGGAAGTTAATTAATAAGGATTCAGAAGATAATATTATGATTTGTCTAGCTAAAATTGATATTAACAATTCTTACATTTTTCTTGTTTTTAAATTAATAAAATGTATCTAAAATAGAACTTTGTAAATCTTAATATCTAACTTTAATATTATAAGAGATTAATGATCTAGAAGTTAAGATATTTACTTCACTAATTAAACTAGCAATCTATTTCTTTTTTTATGAAAAAGATGTATTAGAAGATTGACTTGATGATAATAAATTATCATTAAGTATATTAGAAATTAATCCTTTTAGTTTATTAATTGAGAAATTAAGAAAAAAATAAAAGTTTAAAATTGAATTATTTATAAAGATAATATTATTTAAATTTGTTATATTTTTAAAAAAAATGCAATAATTTTATATATAGAGTCAACTTTTGTTATAACGAATTTTATGTCCTAAACCTCAACTTCACTATAAGGCTATAGTAAGATTTTAAGAGATTTGATTAGCCAATTCGCTATAACAAGAGTATTTTTATTATATTTATTCAAAAATTTGTTATATCAAGAGTTTACTATATTAAGAGTTAACTGTATTATTATTTTAAACTATTGTTTTTCTTTTTTAGTAAATGTAAATAATTAAACAAATTTTCTTTAAAATAATTTAAATTAAATTTAATGTTTATAGCTATTTTAATTAAAATTACTTTAATTTAATGTATTTATAATTATTTTTAATTTATTTTAAATCTTATTTTGATTTAATGTAGTAAATTAATTTATATATATTATTTTATGTATTATTTTACCTTAAAAATCAATATAAATTTAGAAAGTAGTCTAAAAAATATATTGTATAATTAGATAAATTCAAAAATTAGTAGCTGATATAGCTAATAATATTGAAATTTGAAAGTTTTCCAGTGATTTTTTTAAATTTTATTATTATTAATTATGATAAAATTTTAATAATTACAATATGTATTAATAACAATTGTTATTTAAAATTTTTTTTATTGAGTTGTTAATAAAAAAGTTAAAATTTATTAATTTTAATAAAATTATTAATATAAATTTTATCTTGAAGTTTTTTAATCTATTTTAACCAATTTTTTTTACACTTTTAAAATTTTTTTGTTTTTTATATTTTCTCATCTATTGTAATTTTACTACAATTAATTATCAATTTCAACTTCAAATATTACAAAATCAAGTAATAAAAGTAATTCTAATAGTTTAAATAATTATATAAAATTATCTAGTAAAAATAAAATAATTATTACAAATATTATTTTTCAATAATACTTACATAATAAATTATCTATTTTTATATATACTGAAATCTGATTCTTAATATAAACATATTTTTTTTGAATATAATAAAGAAATTTTTATATAACTTTATAAATGATTAAATAAATATTTTGAATAATTGTAAATATAATAAAAGATCATCCAATTTTTAGTAATCAATAAAAACCAATTAAATTATAGCTTTTTGTAATCTTACTTTTATTAGATAGAAAGTTTACTATTTAGAATGTTACATCAAAATTTGGCATTTCTATAAAATCAGTTACTAATATATATGATAAGTTATTATTATTATTTAATCATTACGTATTTAATATATTATTTAGCCATATAGAGAGTATAGAAAATAAATTATTCATGAATTTATATAAATGCAAAATTTTTTAATATAATTAATATTATTAACAGAACTTATATAAATTTATATAAAGTACTAAAAAATTAAATAAAGATATATATATTAATAGAAAATATCATTATACTATTTATATACAAGATGTTATAATTCATTTAAAAAAATTTATCAATTATGATATTGGATGGTCAATATCTGTACATGATGTTAAAGTTTTTCTAATTTATCTTTATATACTTAATAACATATTCTATTTCAAAATTAAGATTATGTTCTTGCTGATTTTGCTTATCCTATTTTTAAAAGATACATTTTTTCATTTAAAATACCTAATAATTAATAAGTTTTGTTTAATATAAAATATAATAAAAATGTGATAAAACAAGCATTTAGTAGATTAAAAAATCATTTTCAGTTTTAAAAGAAATAAGAATTAAAAATACTAAACTTACTACAAAATTTATTAATATAATATTAATACTTCACAATATTATTAAAAGAAATAATGATATTTAGATACTATCTCAAAATACACAATTAGAAATAAGGGATAAAATAAGAATTCTTGAAAGTAATAATTGTAAATGTTAAATAGAAAAAAATAAAATTATAATAAAATGTTAAAATTTAATGGATATTATCATTAATTAAATATATTAAATCTAGTAATAGTAATATAATAATTATAAATTTTGATTAATTATAATATCATGAAAGCATTTAATGTATTAAAAAATGCATGTATTACTTAATATTAAAAAGTATTAAGTAACAAATTCTTTATAAACTAATATTAGTATCAAAATCTTACAAAAAAAAGCATTAATAAACAATTAGTAAATAAGTAAAGAAAAATTTAATAGAAACTTATCTAAAAACTCATTATGTCTTAAAACTGAAAAACTTGCTTAAAATTTTACATCAAGAATAATTCAAAAAAAAATACCTATAAAACAAGAAAAACAAAAATTTTAATCAACATTTTATTTAAATAAAACAAATAAAATGAAGATAAAATATATTTAAAATAATACTCATAAACTTCTAAAATCTATAAAAGAAAATAAATAAATATTAGTAAATATTTAATCTGTGATCTACTACATTTTTCTTTATTTATCTTGTCTAGTTAACATTCTATAAAAAAAAAAGAAGTAAAAAAGATAAAAAAATAAAAAATAACAATATACCCTCTTTATCTTAGACTAGTTTGTTTAGCTAGCATTTCTATAAAAGATAAATAAAAAAAAACATTAAATACACTTTTTAATAAAATAAAACTAATACTATCTTCTTTACCTTAAAGTTTAGTTTATCTAACTAGTATTTCATAAAAAGAAATAAAAAAGAAAAGTTAAATATGTTTCTTAAAAAAAATATAGCATCTACTTTACCTTAAAATCCAGTTTATTTAACTAGCACTTACAAGAAAAAGCAAAGAAAAAAATAAACATTAAAATATTTTTTAAATTAATAATAAAAAATTCTTTTAAAAATTACCTTAAGTTTAGTTTTGATAATCTTCAAGAGATCAGTATAATAATATTTCTACAACAAAAAAAGAGAAAGAAGTATTAGTAAGGTTGTTAGATGAAACCTAGAGATTTTGTAAATCAGCTAAATGGAAAAAGATAAAATTTAGTGAAATTATATTAAAATCTTATTAAAAAATCTGTGAAATTTTGAAAAAGGTAAAACTATATCAAAGCTTGTAAAAATGCAAAACTATATCAAAACTTTAGTAAAAATTTAGTAAAACTATAGTTTAGATATTTTACTAAATCTAAAATGAATTTAGACAAGTAACCTTAAGTATTAATAAAAATATTTTATTAAAAAAAATAAAACTATAATTTTTTTAAAATTACTGAAGAATTCAGTATCTAGAAAGTAGAAAGAATCTGATTTACTTAAATTTAGTTTTTAAAAAAAAATAAAATAAAAAATAAAGTTTAAATAAAAAAAAGTTAAGTTATATGAACTTACTGAACTTAATCTAAAAAAGAGTATTTTGAGAAAAAATAAATAATAATATTTGAACTATTACTTTAAAGAAAATTAAAAAGAAAGAACATTTTAAAAGTATTTATATTTTTCAAAATATTTAAAAGGATAAGACAAAGTTTAAAAAAACATATAAGATTATATGTTTTTTAAACTTTAATTTCGATTATTTGTGATTTAAGCTATAAGAAATTATATGACTATAATTAATATTATTAAATTTTTATTTAATACATTAAGTTCAGTTAAAATAGTAATATACATAAATAGACTTAGTATAAAATAATGATGTCATTGAAGAATTAAATCTATCAGATTCTTTAAAACTTATAATAAATTTAAATGAAAATCTACACATAATTATTTTCTATGCTATATAATCAACTTTTGTTATAGCAAACTTTTGATATAATGAATTTTTTGAACAAATATAATAAAAATACTCTTGTTATAGCGAATTAGCCATTCAAATCTCTTAAAATCTTCACTATAGCCTTATAGCAAAGTTAAGATCTAGGATATAGAGTTTGTTATAACAAGAGTTGACTGTATATTATTATTTTTTATTTTGCTAATTTATTTTATATTTAGATTGACTCTATAAGAAATAGTTTTGTAAAAAAAAAATACTATTATTTCAGCTAAGTAAGCTGTAATGATGTTATATTGCAATTTAAAATAATTATAAATATTATGATTTTATTATTTTATTATCTGAATTATTATCTATTGATATATAATTTATGCATAAGAGTATAAGAAGATATTATTACACTAGTTCTTTTAGATTATGAGTAAATTACCTGTAATATCAAAGTTTAGCAGAAGGTTTCCTTCACACAGAAGAGTAAAAATAAAGATAAATGAGACAAATTAGGTGAAGTATATAATATTTAATTATTTAATAAATAAAAGACTAGTACTGCCTCTATCAACACGTCTGTATTAAACAATTTATTCCTTAAAATTTACTATAAATAAGTTCACTTTTATTCTATATCTTCTATTTATATAAAAATATATTCTAATAAAAATAAATTAAATAAAATAAAAAAAATAAATAAAATAATATATAAATAAATAACATAAATGAATAAAATGACAAAAATGATAAAAATGTCATTAATGAATTAAATGATAAAAATGATAATTAGATTAATAAATTTGAAAAATAAAAAATGCAGATCATTTATCTATTTAATTTAGTAATATAAATACAAACCCTTTTATTATTACACAAACTGATTATTCTTTTTAAATTTTATAGATCATTTTACATATTATTGTCTTATATCTTTAAATTCAAAGATTCTTATACAAGTAAGAAAATGGTTAACTAGTAATTAGTAGATTGGATACTACCTTTGAGTGGCTATAGTAATAATAAATTGCATTACAGTCAACTCTTGATATAACGAACTCTTGATATAACGATTTTTTGAACAAATATAATAAAAATACTCTTATTATAGCGAATTGGCTAATCAAATCTCTTAAAATCTTCACTATAGCCTTATAGCGAAGTTGAGGTCTAGGACATAGAGTTCGTTATAATAAGAGTTGACTGTATATAGCTATAGTATCATCCAATTGAGCTATTATTTAGAATAGAGGCTAGGTTCAATTTTTAGATAATTTTGACGATATGGATATGACAGTCACCTACCTTTCTAAAATTCTATAAGAATAATAACATTCAAACCTTCTTAGTCATGTGTAATATATTCTGATACTAGGCAAAGGTAATAGTAATTCTGATTAGTATTAATAAATATAGAAAAAAGTGACATAAGTACTGTAACTGAAAGTGATCTCTTTATTCAAATTTGACAGTGGTTCTAAGACCTAAAAGCTCTAAGGGTTTACTCTTGTGGGTATTATTTAGAGATAAGCCTTAGACTAGTATTAAAACAGATAGGTTTTAATTAGAATTAGTATCTAATCATGACCTTATGGGTCTGAAAATTAGCATTAGACTACTTTGTAATCCTAAACATGCATATAATCACTAGTAAAATTCCTAGTATCTCAGGTACTGCAACTATAAAAAAAATTAAATGTCAGTATTTGTCTAGAATTCAGTAGAATAATTAGTATTTTCTAAGCATTCAATTTCATTTTCATTAATCAATTCATCATCAATTGATTCTTTTTTATTATTTGTCACTTCTTCATGATTATCAATCAATTCATCAATTAATTTTTCATCAATCAATTATATATTAATCTATCAATCATTTATAAATTTAGTTATTTATTATAATATCACAAATTATAATTATAAAGTAATTAAAATGTTATGAATTTTTATCACTCATTTTTTAAAAATTATAATGAATAATTTATATTTTATATATATATATATATATATTATTATTAATAATAAATCATGAAATTATAATAATGATCAATTATAATAATAATAACAGTAATAATAAATTAATTAAGTAACTGAAAAATTTTCAAATTTTAATATACTAGTTATATCAATCATAATTTTTTCTTTATTTATTAATTTATTTATATATTTTATTTTATTTCTAAATTAGTATTAAATCATTAGTATATTATAGAATAAAATTAGCATCAAAAATTTTTTCTATAATATCACATAATATTAGTTATGAAAGAGATTTTTTAGTTTTAGGATGGATGTGTTCAAAATATTGAATAAAGTAATTTTTTATTTTATTTTTATTTTAATTTTAATTACATAATTTATATTAATTATTTTTATATTTAAACTATAGTTTAAACATTAAAAGAATAAAAGTAATAGCTAAGAAATATACTTATTATATAACAAATACAAAAACAGAAATAAATTATATTAATTCAGACTTTACTGAAGAACAATTTTTTTAAGTAATTAATGAAAATTTAAATATTACAAAATTTTTTAATGAGGAAATTGAAAAACAAGAAGAAGAATTAAATAATAATGATATTGATGATGATAATGATGAAAATGATTTTAATGAAAATGAAAAAGAGATACCAGAAATAAATAATGAAATAATTATGGAAAATTATTTTAATTTTAATAATCAAGAATTTTAAAAAGTATTAGAAGTAAATATAAGAGTAATTATTGAAGAATCAGTAAATTTTGATCATAATTGTAATAATTTTGATATTAATGTATTAATAAATATAAACTTTAATAATAATAATAATAATTAATAGTAATAATAATAATAATAATAATAATTATAATTATAATAATAATAATAATAATAATAGTAATAATATTTTTTTTTAATTTTAATATAATATTATAATTATTTTATTAATATTTTAAAAGTATTTTTTAATTTTTAACTATTATAATATATTTCAATTATCATAATTGATTTTGATTATTGTAATTAATTTTAACTATCATAATTGATTTTGACTTTTAATTTTGACCATAACCTTTAAGTTAAAAAATATTTTGACTTTTAGATTTTAATTTTAACTTCATATATATTTTTGCTAATAATACCTATTTAAATTATTTTTATCATGACTTAACTTTCATCAAAATTTGTATTTGACTAAACTCTTGACTAAAGTCTAAACTTTTGATTAAAGTTTAAATCTTTGATTAAACTTTTAGCAAATGACTAAATAACTAAATTGCTTTATAATATATAAATTATAAATTTTTATTTATTTATTTTTATTAAAGAATATATTAATTTTAACTTAAATCTTTTATTATTTATATTAATTAAATATATAATCAAAAAATATTACTAATTAATATTAT
>CAJVPQ010001405.1:0-18306 GCA_910591825.1 Funneliformis caledonium
TAAACTTTGATATTTTCACTGGTATTAAAATATCAATATAAAAAATCACAGGCGACCATTAGTAACCATGAGATAAATAAATTTATTAATTTTACCAGTTATGAATCGATTATTTTATCGTCTGCTGACAAACTTTCACGTGAAGTTATGCCTTCTCTCCGGCCAGGAATTTATCTTCAACAAGTGTTATCTATTGAAAAGACTGAAAAGGCGAATCCTCTTTTTTTGGTCATTCATTGGAGCGAAAATGGTTGTTATGATGATTCTGCATCTTCATATAGAAAGAAGAATATGACAAATTTACATAGGTAACCATGGTTTAAACTATTTAATAACACGCTATATTTCCCAATTTATCATGTAATTGATTTTTTTCAGATACCTCACAAAATTGACTGACCGTCAAATTTGTTTAATGAGCGAACATGATCTGGAATGTATAGATTGGCAAATAATCTCGAATGAAGAAAATGATTACGATAGTGAAGAAGAAGATGAAGACGACGGTTTATGCTATGATTTCGAAGTCAAGAAAAGCCAAGAGCAAAAGGAAGATTTCGAAATTTTTCCTGGATTCAGAGTGAGCCAAAACTTTCATTCTTTCGAATACTTGAGATAATTTGATTGATTCACTATTGCCTAAGGATCATTAATTCGCAAAATAGCTAAAAAAAAAAAAAAATTTCTCACGTCACGTCGTCGTCTTGTAAATTTTTAATCCGAAAGTTTATAGTGAAATCTATTATCAGAGAAGAGATGTAAAAACTTGTCTTCTATATTTATATTAAATAACAACTCTTTATAAGGTCAATATTTCAGGATTGGAGCCACGCCAAGCCCCAAGAAGTGATTATCTCAATAATATCCCATTGAATTCTTTGGTGGTCGATTCTGTATCAAATCAAACCTTCATTACGCGTGAAATTATTCCCGAAACCAAGTTTACCGAGAGCGGCACTATACCATTTAAATCGACCTTTCTTTTTCGCGAATATTTCAGAAGTAAACTAGAAACTCAAAAATGTGCCCTAATTTTAGACGACAGCTTAAAAATGTCAAACCTTGTAGTAATTGTCAAGGACGGATTAGGGTTAGAAGAGATTCTTCAACCATATTATGATGAATTGGATAAACTCGACCAGAGAAGTTTAAGCGTAAAGAGCAACAAAAAGAAATAATTAAAAAAGATGCCTTTCTTATAGAGAAACTTGCATTGCACATGCTCAAATTAGAATATAGGTAATTAAATCTATGATTTTTCGATTTATTATGGTTAACATGATAATTTATGTTAATTATTTTCTTTTATTAAAGCGAATTCGAAAAATCTTTGCATGGAGAATATGGTAAGCTTTTTATTTTATTTTATTTTTTTTTTTTTTTAGAATTGTCGCTTAAATATTTTATCTAATTATTCAAATTATCATAAAGATTTCATAGAAGAAGATGGTCTGTTGATGAGTATCATTATACCGTATATTATTCCACCGGATGTTCATTGCCGGACTTTAATTTATAAATTTATAATAATTCTTTTTAGATATCCAATACATTCAGCAAAATTATCCTGAAATTGTATCAAAATTGGAAGAAGTCATCAAGTTTATCGACCACAAGCCATGGATAGATCTAAAGTGTCGTTTTCATCTTGCAAAATATTTCTGTGAAAACAATGCCGAAGACGTTAGTCACGAACCAATTCCGGACCAAAGACAGTATTTTTTGGAAATCTTTTCTGATAATTCGACAGGCATTTATAACCTGGTCAAAAAGTGCGAAAAAACCACGAACTCGTGGAGTACATCATTTTTTAGACGTTCAAAGACAAGTGATATTGTGAAGAAAATCAAAGAAGAGGCATCTCAGATTTCTGATAGTCAATTTGTTAAAAATATTCCCACGACGAACAAATTGTTAATGCTTTTTATGACGAATACGTTAATTGGCGAAAAAGAAATCTTCTAAATAGTATTCAGAAGATTTTACCAAAGCATCCCAGTACGCAATTTTCATTAGAGTTAGATCGCGAGTTTAATCATGAAGAACATGAACTTGAAATTCGCGAAGTGGCTCGTATTTGTTCTGAAGTCAATAAGATGTAGCCCGAAGGAGAACTTTTAAAAATAAAAGGCCTTGAAAAAAAATGTAAGGAAAGTGTTTATTTCGTATCAATTTAGTTTTACACGTTCTAACAACTTGTATCCAATATATATATTTATGTTAAAGCTTCTTATTATACATGGAATACTGAATCATATCGACTCTTTAGAGAGACAGAGGCCCTACATCCAGCACAGTTAAGAATTACCATATATGGAACAAGGATTAGCCAGGAAGATTCTATGGAATTAGAAAAAGATGAATTCTTCATACCTACACCTTTACTACATAGCTCGGGTCGAAATCCAGGTGTTTCTTTCGAAATTGATCCCGAAACATATGAATTTGTGTAAGTGTCGCACTAGTATACAATTAATATTTATCTAATATATAAGAATAAATTATTCTCTGTTTCTTATAGTAACATATCACAATTCGATAAAAAGTTCCTTGTAATTTTGTGGAACAAAGTTAAATATGGCAATAAAATGGAACTTTACTTTGATTCATTACAACGTCTGCCAAAGATGATCGAATTGCAAACTCCAATTAAAAAATTAAATTCTGGTCCCAATTCGAAAATTGCCATTAATGATTCAAAAGGGTTAATTGCAATTTATAGCCCTGAAAAGGCTTTGGTATGTATGTTTTAATTATTAGTATTATTTATACAATGATTTATTAATTGATAAAAAAAATTATTTCAGCTCAATGTTTATGGTGTCGATTATGATCAAACAAATCTCAATTTGCGCTATAGGAATATTATACTATTGCCATATTATAATGATATTGCTCCTGAAATCAACCATTTTCTTTTCATAAGAAATACTGAAGATATTTGTTTTGTTGAAAATGCTGGCAGAGCAAAGATTTATAGTTTAATTAATGATAGTTTTCGTCCCGGAATCGCTGATTTTCCGCCTTCGGCTACAAAAATCTTGAGTACCTCAGATGGTTACTGCATTGTTGCCTTTACCGCAGTGCAAGAAGAATTAAATGATATTGAAATGACGGATGCACCCATCTCGGACGCTGAGAATGAACGTGTTAACAACGAAGCATCATGCGATAATACTGAAGAGATTAGCGATGCCATTACCAATAATACTGAAGAGATTTACAAAACCATTTCCGATAAAGATGAAGAGATTAACGAATCCATTTCCGATAATGCTGAAGAGATTAACGAATCCATTTCCGATACTGAAAAGCTTAACGAAACTAATTCTGAACAACTATATGGTTCAGGAGGATCAGACTTTGTCAATGCACACATTTACTTTGTCGAAGGCTTCAGTCAAAATGCTAAAAAAGTGATTGTGATACCTTTTACAAAATCTTCAATTGAGACCTTTCAATTTTCAGTCATTGGCAAACGTCAAATTCACTTGATCATTCTGAATCAACAAGGAGGATTGTTTCAATCTGTATTGGTAAAAATAACTCATGCTAAAACTCAATACCGTTTTGAGCGACAATCTCAAAATACAACTTTGGGTCAAGTTAAAATCGAAAATAACAAATCATTAACAATTTTGGGAAAAGATACCATGTTCAAAAGAGATTTTCGTGTTGGTGATTATTTAATCATTGGAGAAGAGAAGCGTCAAGTATCCGAAATTGTTTATGATAATGTATTGAAGATTGTTCGGCCAAGTTTTGAAAATGTTAAGTTTGGACAGTGGTTAAGTTTCGGGATTGAACAAATAACTACCAATAATGGTCTTATTGATGTTTACGCTATGGTTTTTACAAAGTACGCAACAACAACTCCTATTGGGCAAATTGACAAGCCTTTAAAAGCAACATTTGTGGTCGACGTATCTCGGAGTTCTAAAACAATTTCTACATATGAAGCAAAAATTCGAAAGTATGTTGATAAAATGTTCGAAAAGGTTAAAAAAGAAACCAAAAAACCTTCAGGTCACTTGAAACATTTTAAATCTGCGTATGCAATTTTTGAGAATCTTACCCTGGATGATGAAAGCACTGAATATCTCTTTGGGGAGTAAGTATTTTATAATTTTCATTTTGAGAAAGATATCGTTTTCTAATTCTGAATAATTTATAGATGGATTATCTTGCTTTTCTGCTTGATCCCAATTCAAATTGCCATTGCCCGTGATAACGAATTTGTTCCTTTACAAGATGGAGTTTTCTCATCCGAACTCGACCAGCCCAATTTTGATGGAGGATACGGATTAATTGGGAGTGTGAGCAAAGCTATATCTTTTGGATGGTACGAAGCCATTTTTGAATATTACGCAGATTTAGAAGTTAAAGTAATATCGTCGATGGGCGAGCAATCTTGTGGCAAGTGATTTATTTAACCTTTTAATATATTGTTATTATTTGTAATATTCCTTAATTGTTCGAATTCATTTAAAAAAGGCAAAAGTTATTTACTTAACCATTGTGTGGGATCCATATTTGACGGTTCTGCCATGGTAAGCAAATCATATTATATTTAAAGTCAATTTTTCATACTGATTGACAATATGTTCCATTCTCTAGCGATGTACCGAAGGAGTATGGATGTCAGTTGGTATGAATTAGAAAAAATATTTATGTTTTGTAAGTTATAATATTTTTAATATTTAATGCCACAATTTATTTGATTGAAAGTGAAAACCAAAGAGATTCTTTATGTCGCCTTGGATTTTGAAGGTAATACTGTATTTTTTCTCGTTTCCATAACTTTATGCAAAATTTCATATATTTTGTTTTGAATGCTGCAGGCTTAGCGAGTATTGAGAGAACTCCGCAGGAAGAGACTTTCATGCAACTTCTCAATGCCGCATTATCAAATCTTGTTTTATTTAAGAGTCAATTTGCCGTTAGCCGAGACATATCTTCAATGTTTCAACGCTTTCAAGATGGTACAAATTATTTTGGTGATGATCCGGATATATTCCAAGTAAATATTCATCCAAACCTTCAATATTAACTAGAAGCTCACTCATTTTCATTTAATTTAGGCTCGATTTTGTATCATTATTAAAGATGTGGCGAAAACTGATCGAGAAGACATTGTTGCCGAATTTCAATCTAAATTCTCAAGAATTGTTGATCGTGTAAAATTTGTTTCTTTTTTATACTGTAAAAAAAAAAATATAAAATCAAGTATAAAAATTAAGTGCTATTTTTATATAGGAAGAAGAGGATAATTTCATCACAAAATTATATCGTAATAAAATGAGCATCATTCCTTGGCCAGTATTCAATGAAGCCTCATTTTATACAACATTTAAGCAATTGAAAGTTAAACTGGACGCTCAAGATTCTGAGTATAATAATGCTAGAGCTTTTGTCGAAAAAATCAAGGTAGAGATATACTTATTTTAACAAGAACTTTCGAAAGAAATAATAACTTATCTGCTACTAATAGTTTAAAATTATATTCTAATAATTTTAGGTGTTAATGACTAAGTTAAAGTTTGTATTTTCCCTTTTTGTTTTCCTTGTTGATTTCTTTTTAAAATTCCGAACCTTATCTACTTGCTCCTTTCAGAGTGTGTGATTGGGGTAATATACAATCAACTTTAATCACAATGCGGGCGTTAGAAATCAAGAAATTTCTTAGCGATGCCATCTCTTTCGGCTACGAACAAAAAGAAGAAGATCCTTTTTCTGATTACGAAGCTCCAGAAAATGCAAATACTGACCTTGATGGACTAGAGCAAAGAGTTAAGCCTCTACAGGTATTATAATTTTACGATGTTTTTTATTTGAGAATTGAAAATATAAGTTGAAATTCCATATTTGAAACAAAAATTAGGGACGTGACGATGGAACTTTGATTCCTGACGATGTAGTACTTCTTTCAGAGATTTTTGATGATATTGATGGGTCAGTTAACTTGATGCATGATACTGGACTTGTTTTACTACAGAATGGAAAAGATTTTGTAGAACTTTCAAATGGTAAATTATATTAACATTTGGTATTACATTATTGGCAAGTTTTAATAATTAAGTTTATTAGATTTAAGAACTTATTTTGAAGAAAACATCCACCTTCGAGGAGAAATACCAGACGGTCAATGGATCGAAAAATATGATAAGTTTTTAAAGTTCATTATAAATAGGCGTATCGGTCGTGTTCAACAATGGTTCAATAAAAACACCTCGAGATTTCCTAACGATAATAACGAGATCAAAATTACTAGTTATGCACTTGAACAAGAAATAACCAAGCTAAATCTATTCTGGAACATTTGTCGACTCCGATGTGACAGCTGCAGCTTAGCATGTCTCAAGACGAGTCGTCATGACGATAACGAGAAAGACATGAGTCATGATTGTTTAACGGACCATTTATGTCATTTTCGTTGCTTCTTTGAAGAAGCTCATACCACTGGCACTTTACCTGAGTGCGTTCAGTTTGCTGGTCATGAAGGAAGGCATGCTTGCGCACAAAACCATGCTTGTGGAGCACCTTGCGTTTATTCCGGAAAACGAAGTTGTCAAACCCGTTGTGCTAAAGAGATGGGGCATGAGAAATCTCTTGGAAATGAGACTCATTTATGTGAAGCTAGTCGTCATTATTGTGGTGCTCCATGTTCGTTAAAAGTGAGTGGTGTTTATGAATGCCGAAATAAATGTATAGTAAGTATCTTAATGACGTGACGGAAAGTTTTGTGCACTTAACGAAAAATGTTTAAAAATGTTAACCATTAATTTTAAGATTCCTTGTGAAGATAATCATTCCGTTCATAAATGTGAAAATGAAGTATGTCCGATTGAATGTCCACTCGACAAATGTCAACGAAAATGCGAAAGTAGAGACCATTTTCATTCCTTCGAGAAAGATGCACAACATTTTTGCGGGTAAATAAACGCGATATTATTCAAGTTTGAATAAATTAAGTTGCATATAATTGATGTGTAAAATTATAGAAACGAACATCAATGTCCAAAAGATTGTGAAGAAATTGGGATTTGCAAAATCGTAACCGAACCCACCGCGATGATTAAAGAACAAGCCGAATATGTTAATAAGTTTGGCAGCTTTATGTTCACAAAGGTAATATTTCATATACTATATTTAATATTGTATAAACTAATTCTCTTTCAATTATAGTATTCTCAAACGTTCCAAAGGCTTCAATGTTGCAAAAAAATTCCTTCTTATAAATTCGAGCATGAAGGCAAACATGTCCATGAAATAAGAAAGCTACATGTATGTAATACATCATGCCCTAATGATAAGGGTAAGCATATTAAAGAAGAAAATGACAAGCAAAATTTTCATTACTGTGATATCAAGTGTCCGAATTGTGCCTACTATGTGAGTAATCCTTTTATTATAAAAACGTTTCCTTTTTAAATATTTATTTATTCTTTTTTATTTTAGTGCAATTTGCCTTACGATCACGGTAGAATGCATAATACAGAACATTGTAAGTGGTCAAAAAAAATATTTATTTCACGTAATTCAAAAATAAAATTCTGATTAAATTTACTTTGTCAACAGATACTGTCCATGGAAATATGCTTATGACCACCTTTACTTGTGAAGAGGAGGAATTCGAATTTGAAGGTATGTTTTGCATGCAAATCATGTTTATTATAAACTAATGGATTTGCTGGTATTTATTATGATGATAGGACATCGTTTGAATGTTGGAGATCACGGTGATTTTGTTCTCTGTCACAAAGTAGGTGTATTGATATTTAACTAATGTAGGTTTATATATATAATGAATCCTTTTTTTTATGATTTACAAGTTGTGTGAAAATATGGGTCGTCATCGGCATATCGATTTTTGTAAAGATCCCGGAGTGTGTGAGAGCGAGGGAGGCTCTCGAAAAGAAGGTGTATTAGAACATATCAAAGGCAAGAAAATGTTAATCAATGATTCCAAATTTCATACTTAAAATCTCCCGCATAATAATTTTGATTTTAATAACAGCGAGCATTAGTCCTCAACCTAGCCGAAAAAAGGATTATATCTCTCACCGTGTATTTTGGGAACGAACAATGTTTCAAGGTAATGTGACGTAAATTCTGCTACTTTTGAAGTTTTAAAGTTACAAGTTTCGGTTTTCCATAAACTGAAGGATTCCAATTGTGTAAATTTCTCCATCTCAATTATGAATATATAGACAAAGTTGTAAATATTTATTTATTTTACAATAGATCCTTACACGAAAGAGGATCGAGAAAATTTCAAAAAGTGCGATCATGAATGTGCCGATGAGAAGCATCATAATGTAGACGAGAAGACTGGTCAAGAACCTGTCAAATCTTATTGTACTCAAGAAATATTTCACACTCCAGTCGATCCGAAAACCTTTTCCCTTGGACGGACAGGTTATATATCAACTGATGGCCATCATTTTACGTGCGAAAACCCAACAAAAAATGTTGGTGACTTCCATATTGTATTTGTTGTGGATAGAAGTGGTTCCATGAGTATTGGAGATTGCAAACCAATTTGTTCAAGCACTGCCACCTCGAGATTGAAGTTATCGCACGACAATCGACTCGGAGCTGTGTATGATGCAGTTTATACCTTTATTGATAGCCGTCGTTCCTCACGAAAGGCATCACCTTCTGGACAAATGGCGGTGGATCGCGATACCGTATCTTTGGTCCTTTTCGACCATAATGTTGACACTGCTTTCGAGAATGAAAGTTTATCGAAACATGAAGAATTATTAACAAAGATGATGAAATTTCGTCCTGGTGGTGATAATTATTATAATATTGGTATTTACAAAGCTTCAGAAATTTTCAATAAATATTATGATGCTTCAAAGTAAGTAATTAATTGGTTTCAAATGAATTCTATAAATGTTAATTGAGACGAACTTACAATAGGACGAACGTAATTATATTTTTATCGGATGGTGAATACCATGCTCCGGAAACAGAATTACGCCGCCTTTGCGAAAGAGAAGCGAACAGAGGGTAATATCAAATTAAATTACAAAAATTTAACCTTAAGCAATAAATTAAAAAGTCGTTTTATTTTCCACAATAGGTCACCGATCTTTTTATACACTATTATGTTTACCGGAGGCACTTTTCATATGACTTATGGGAAATCGCTTCAACGAATGGCTGATATCGCTTCTGAATACCTTCCTAAGACGAACGACAAAGACTCGTTAAAATGTCAATATGTTCTCGCCATGAATCAGATAAAGTTGACAGAACATTTTATCGCGGTGGCTGAAAGTTTACGAAAGCATCGACCAATGTTAATGCGTAAATAAAAGAACTGACAACCATCAAATAATCCATTTTTTCATTTGTCCATATTTGAGATAAGGTTTATTATTCTTTAACTCGATGAGTAAATTAAAAGTAAACTAGTTTGTGATCAAATGAATGATTTTAAATAAAATATACAAAACTCGCTAATTGAATTTTTTTTCTTTTGAGGATATAATAAAAAATAAAATTCAAAATGTAAGGTTAAATACATGTGTTTGCGAATCCCAAATAAAAAAAAATATCTATGTATTTGGTATAGAGGTTACTATAATGTCTGTACTCATAGCTTTTGAAGTTTCCGAGCCATCAATCTTTAAATCTACTTTATCTACCATTGAACTCGGTTTTTTTTCATTATCTTATTAAGAAAAGTTATCTCAACTACTTTTAGTTTACTATGACTTCAAAATTTGTGAAGAGCCACTTTGATATAAAATATTAACTATATGCTTAAATTTAAGAAACTTTAATCCTGATAAAAATTTATCGTAGTGGTCAATGTTATTTAAAACTTGTAAGTTTTCAAATACATTTTTTTAGTCAAATATCAAGGTTAGCATATTTGTTTTTTTTTGAGTTATTATATGAGGCTTATTAAAATAGAATTTGTAAGTAGATGTGCTTCTCCGATGATTAGGACAAACTTAATTTTATTCGTATTAAAACGCAGGTTTCTCTTGTGATCTTCTACCTTGGAAATAATTATGAGATACTATATAATTTCTTTGCTAACAAGGGGGGTGGAAAATACAGATTGTAAAGTTCAGAGAAATCCCGCAAGACACAGGTACTGTGAATTTTTTGACAAAAATTAAGATTTTTTTTATTGCGTTCTTAAAAAAAAATCATCCATCTTTCAAATTATCGAGTTGAGTTGATGCTAAACTTCTCGTTGATATTGTTTGTTTAAATGATTTTGAAAAGTAAAATATTGACTAATACATAGTCGAGCTGGTTTTAGTTAACAGTTGCTTGACGTGAGCATGGACAACAAAGATTAAAAGTTTCTCAACGAACATCACTGATCCCGAAAATATTAAAGCGAATAATATTCTGAAACGCCAAAATGCATCTAATTATTAAATAGTTAAAATATATATACGCGAAAAAGAGATGTTATGTCACAAAATACACGTGATTATATTTGTCGTATAATTGACTGCGCCATATAATTTATTTATTATGAAAAAATACCCATTTGTAATATAGGAATGATAACTGAAATAATGATTTCAATGCACATTAAATATTTCGGTTTTGGTTTGTGATCTATTTACATTTTTTGATCCTTTAACCGTATATATATTTCCTGCCAAATCGCTTTACCAAAGTTTTCTCCATATAATTTTGAGTATTAAACTTTATAAATGGAATTTTTCTTACATATATACTTGAGATGCTTGATATCCAAGTCTTGTAAAGCCAAAAAAAAAAAGTTGCAACTATCCCTAATATATAGCCAAAAAAGGAGTTTCAGTTGGATCCATGAACATCATTGGGATTATCATTGCTTTAAAGAAGCCAAGATCTTTTTGTAATTAAAAGGCCAGATTTGGAATTCACAAAACGGTAAAATCATATCTTCCAAGATTAAATAAACCAATTAAGGAACTGATTGTTAAGATACGCGTATGATCAAAAAAAAAGTTAATCCAGTTAAAAAAAAATTTCCTTTTTTTTAATACCCCATACATTTGAGGAGTATACACTAGATTATTTATTGAACTTTGTAATTTCGTCAAACGAAATTATAAAATTCAAAATTCAAACTTAACCATTATTATTATCGAACGAGGAAAGAAATATTTGCTGGTAAGTTTGACGTTGTTCTTACATACAGGATATAATTCATGGAACACTTGTTCCAATGTTTTCTTTCAAAGATGTCTAATTCTAGGAAGACTCATGGGGTTCGAAATTCACATGAATTTGATAAACATAAACTTTAGTGATTTTTTTTTGATGCGCTTTAAAAAAGGGGCGTATCAAAAAAAAAAAAAATACGCTCCAAGATTGATTTACATATAAATGGAATGTTTATTAAATAAACAGATATACTGTACAACACAATTAATTCAATTTAAACATCAATGTCACTTAAGTTTATAAATAAGTCCTAAAGTATTAACAAAATCATCACCGGTACCATAAAGGCCAATCGATTCAAATTCATGATTATTTGGCACCTTTAAGATGTGATCATCCCCACCATGTTTACCAAACCATTCACTACTTCTACCCAAATTGGTCTTGATTTCAAATCCATCAATATACCACCCGGAATTAACTTTTAATTCCACAATTTCTTCGTTTCCTTCCATAAATCTGAATTCTTTCTTATTACCATGATCTTTACCAACGGATAAATGTGTACCATCGGACCAAAAGAATGTGATCCCATTAATGTAATAATCATATTGAACAACCATTCTCTTTAATTTAACCGATTCATTTTCATTGGCGATAAATTTGTTAAAAAAAACTCGAAATTCGGTTAACCTTTCATCAAGTTTTCCCAAATAAGGGGATTTAATTACCTCTCCATATATGGGTAAAATCACTTTACTTTCTCTCAAGAATCTTTGTAAGTTACTTAAGGAATGTTCGGTTTGATTCTTGGATACAACATTCAATTTAATGACACGATTGTCATCATATTTTTCATATTTTTCAATGATTTCGGAGATTTTTAATCGAACCTCGGTTTGATGATTATCATCATGAACGTATTCTATATAATCCCTAAGTGATTCTTCAACGTGAAATTCAATCAATGAAATACCTGAAGGGGATTTGATTAATATAAATTCATTTAAGAGCCAAAAGTCCGCACTGAGATTTTTAAATTCGGTCGATAATGGTGGATCTGAAAGCAAACGGAAACATGGATGATATCTAAACCTTATGATATCACATCGATGCCAATGCGCACCATTCTCATCGGACGGTGTTATTGGCGAAGGATTATTTGGTTCCTTAACCGTGAATGTACGATTTAAATTGTTAAACCCTCGTGCCATGATTCCACTGGGCGAATGAGGCGCTCCCAAACAATGTCCAACTTCATGCAAGAAGGCTCCGATTCCGACATTACAACATTTCCACCAGGTTCCAGATTCTCCCACATCGTTGGATAATCTAGTCTCATCGGTTATGGTATCATCTTGAAAGCAATCAACAACTTCTTCCAGATGTCTTGGCCAAGCGTGAGTCAAATGACTACCAAAAATTCCTAATTGAAGGTTACCTCCGCCACCTCCTAACGCGGCATGACCTCTGACCAACTTCATATCAAGTGAGTTTTCATAGTGAGAATCTAATATTAATCCTGCGACGTAGCACTGATTACTGAATGGTACCCCATATTCTTTTAACCCATCCGTGAACATGGAGTATAAATCTTTTTTATCATCATTCCTGTTGGGATTTTGTTGAGCTATATCCGGATCTAAAATCTGTTCTAACGTGTAAGAACTACGAATGATATGAACTTTTGCCGTTTGTCTTAATCCAGGTTTTTGATTGGAAAGCGTGTCCTCTATCCATTCTTCTTCCAATCTAAACACCCTCCTCCCAAATTCATTACGACTCATTTGCTCTGCCGTAAATGCTTGCCATAAATAACCGGCACAACGAAGTTTCGCTATGACAGATTCTAATTTATTTTCACCACTTTTTTCTTTCTCTTTTGGAGCATCAATCACCTCTTTGGAATCCTTTGCCACGAGGATCGCCAGATGTAACGGAGGATTTTGTAATAATGGGATATAATTCACTTGAAGTATCGTTGTTAGTGGTTTGGAATCATGAGAAAATTGTATACCCTGTTTATCAAGGATGAGTTTGATATCATTAGATCCGGGGTCAAGATGTACTAAACATTTGAAGTGAGAATTAAAAACCGGCCAAGTGGTGGATGGAAAATTGGTCGCATGATGTTCAACCGTGATGTTTGATTGAAATTTCACATCACGTGGACCCGCTCGTCCATAAATCAGCAAGACACGCTACATTGGAAAAAAAAAAAAAAAAAAAAAAGATTATTAACCTTTATTGGTTCGATTCTCAATCGATCGATTTCTTTACAACCTGATGAACCGTTTCACCATTTTTAATGTTAATTACAACAGGTAATAAATCTTTTAATACGATTTGCATTTTTTTATAATTTTTTCTTTTTTTTTTTAAGAAAAAAAAAACATAACTTGGCACTCTTAAATAAATTTTTTAATCCCCGATTATCCTATTATATAAGCATTAATAATTTGTCATGTGTTAATGATCGACATTATCGGAATTCTAAATATAACACACACATACACATAATGCATAAATTAAAATTTGATGTAACGTATTTTTTTTAACTAGTCAAATTTCCAGAATTTCGACTTTTTTGTCTTTATTAATCAAGGTCTTTTAAAAATACATTATTAGAAAATAAATAAATATTCGGTTAAATAATATAATAAACTTTTTTTTTAAAGGAAAAAAAAAATTATGATAATAAGGGGAATGAATTAATAGTATTAGTATATATATACATTATGAAAAATTAATTAGCCGATACATACCCAACCCATTATAAATTAAAATTAAAGAAAAAATCATAAACTCATAGACCTAACCCTTAAACTCATATCGTTTTTAATTCCACTCCCCCTTGTTTTGACCCTTTCAGCCATACCACCCCTCTGATTTTCCAAAGGTAGTCCTTTGTAAGTATATCCTTTAAATGCTAATTCTTTTCTCATCTTTAAAATTTCCTTGCCATGATTTTTATCCCTCAACATCGGATCTTTCGGTTTCCTTTCAACTTCACCTCCAGGTGGTGCCAATGGATTATCATCAATGTTATCTTCGAAATATCTCGTATCGATTTCTGAGCTTAATTGCGGTCTAAAAGGTGGTGTCTTTTTATGTAAATTCTCCCAATCAATCCCTTTAAACCACGGATGTAATTTAATTTCTGATGCGTCCCCGAGACCTAAAACAGCTGATTTACGACTTGCCATATAAAGTCCATTTGGTTTTACTGCCGATGCTGTCGATTTTGATCCTAAACGATCTTCTTTTTCACATATAAGGTTCTCTATTAAATCTTGGACCTCACGTGAAACTCGGGGACGGGATGGGAAACGAAGGTATTGGCGCCAATTAACTATCTTTTGACGAGTTGCATGACGAGTCTTTGAACTGAATGGAGGATATCCGTATAACATTTCGAAAATAATAACCTAAAAAAAAAAAATTGCGAGTGCATTTATTCAATAAACAACTCTTCCTCAAAAAAAAAAAAAAAACCAAAATCTTGATGAGTTACTCCTAAACTCCACCAATCACAGCCTCTATTGTATCCAGTTCCTCTTAATACTTCCGGTGCCATATAATTATTTGTCCCGACGACGGAGAATGCCATCTTTTTTCGATTCTTGTCTCTCCAACTTAACACTCTTGTATTAGGAACATCACTATCTGATACATCTTCATCGGACCATTGATCCATCCATTTGGGTGTTCTATATTTTTTAGCCATTGCCTTTGATAGCGTATCCGTTTCAAGATCAACTCCCGTTTTACGTAAAAGATCTCTTCGCTGCTGCTCATAATAATGTGAATCATGTACCCAATGGAAATCGGTCGCCAATCCAAAATCTGAAAGTCTTATGTGCCCTTCCCCATCGAAAAGAAAGTTATCGGGCTAAAAATGATGAAGCTTATTAATTCATTTGCCAAAAAAAAAAAATTTACTTTCAATAAAATTTTTTTAAACATTCACCTTAACGTCCCGATGGATATAACCCATTTTATGAGCCTCTTCGATACATAAAATCATTTCAGCAACATAAAATTTAGCAAATTCCTCTTCAAATATATCTTTTTCAATTAAAAGATTTAATAAATCACCACCAGGCATATATTCCATAACTAAATATAAATGATCAACATCTTGGAAGGAATAATTCAATTTAACAATCCATTGAGCGGTCTCCGCGGCTGCGGTTAAAAGATCTCTTTCGGCTTTAACATGACCCTCTTGACCTTTCTTCAACATATCAGCTTTTCTCATGACTTTCATAGCATATGTAACACCAGTTGTATGATCACGAACCAACTTAACAACACCAAAGGCTCCATGACCAACGGTTTTAATTATTTGAAATGAATTGATCGTAATTTTTCTACGTAATAAACGCATGTAATCAGATTCTAGGTTAAGCCATTCTTGCCTTATCTCCCGTTTATCTTGATCTGAAATTTTCATATTCTCGAGTTCTGTTTCTAATTGCATTCGACGCTTGGATCTTCCCGAAGGTTTTTTGAGAATTCCATAGAAATAATTTTCGAAATAAACCTTTGCTGCTACAGATTTTTCAATTGTGGTCAAAGAAGGAACTATTTGATTTAAAAATTCGCTATCATCAATAGGTAATTTATCTTTGGCATAATTTTTAATTATAACGGTTCCACTTTTATTTATTTCAATGTCAGGAATTAATGGTTCTCCATCGAATTGCTTTGAAAACGTTTTATAATGTATTGTATCACCTAAAAATTTATTTTAATTTTTTTTTTAAAAAAAAAAAAAAAAACTAGTGGAAAATGCTGATCCTTACCTGGACATTTACTCAAAGTTTGATTATTCAAATAAACTAAAAAGTCTTCAGCCTGTTCCCCGCTCTCTGTATGAATAAGATGCCTACAAATGGACAAGTAGCAAAATTAAGACCAAGCTTGAGCAAAGCCTGACAGTAAATGGCATTATTATTAAAAGGATTCTTACTCGAAGTCCCGAGGTGCCGATATATCATCCTTGTTAAAACGCCTCTTCATAAAACTACCGAAATGTAATGGAACTATCATTTTTATGATTATCAAATTAGCATCATATAAAAAAAAAAAAATTAACATTCGAAACAACGACCATAGAATTTTTACCATTCATTTTGGTGGCTACGTAATCAAGAATTTCATAAAATCTTGGAGACGTTATCGAAGTACGTTTATTTACCGGTGGAGACTTTGCTCTCGGGGTCAAAGTAGGAATATTATTAATAGTGGTCGACTTTCGTTTAAACATGATAAATTATGGATGGAGAATGTGAAAATTATGAAAATAAAAAATTTTCGAAAATCAGGAATTTTTCGAACTATTAAATAAGGTAGCATAAAGTTGTGTGACACAATGATGCAATAGGGGCAGGGCATACGTAAATACATTGGCATTTAAGGGGGGGTGGGGGATAAAAAGGAGGGTCAGAATAAATACACGGAGCTAGGGTTCCGAAGATCGTCGAATTGTGATTTCCCACTTTAGGCATAAAAAATAGGGTATTCATGCGTTCATAACTCGTGTTCATAACTTTAAAAAAAAAAAAGTCATGTGCATCTCTTTCATTTGTAATTTGCATTACGAATTACGAATGTAAGTACTGTGCCACAATTGTCCTTATTACTTTTATTTGATAAATGATGTATGATTTTATAATGTTTATATTACAAAGAGACAAAGGATTATAATAAATAAAGGGAATTGTAACTAAATAAATTAAATTATGAAACAAGTTCAATCCGCCACTGTAAAAAAAAGACAATATCAGTATTTTTTTGTTTTTATTCGGAAAAGTTCACCTGATCATTGTACCTTATGAATGTCTCCTTGGCCATCACCGTGGATGATGACTTCTTGATTTCCGTCAGAATTTTTAAACTCATGACTCTGTAAGGACATTTTATTAAGATTATGTCGTAAAGTAATTATATCTCCATCCATAACGTAGTCCGGATTATCATAATGTAAAAGATCGTGACTTTGAACGATCCAATTCGTTCTCGGATCTGTTAGCGTCCACACCCATGCTGACATTTGAAAATTTAGAAATTAAAAAAAAAAAACGAGAAAAAAAAAAAAAAAACTGTTGTCAAAGATTTGATTACCTCCTGATAAATTTAATTGACCCTCGTCACCGAATAATGCTTCTCGTGTTTTTTCATGAACCAATTGAATCATAGAATTAAAAAAAATCGGATCACCAGGCGCTTTATTCTGACCGTAAGTAGCTGTTACGATCCAAACATCATTTTCACTCCGTTTCCAACTACTGCAGAATACCTACAATTAATAAAATTCGTTAGATTATGATTTTCTATCTCAAATTATTTGTTCCTCTTAATCAAATACCTCAGATAAATTGGCTCTCAGCGGGTCAGGCTTATGTTTTTTTCCGTGTGATAAATATTGACTAGTGACGACGTGCTTTAATGCTACTCTTGATCCATATCTTATTTGACTTTTATATTCTGTCATGGTATCATGAAAAATTTCAATCACTCTATGCATAGAAGGTTGCTTTTTGATTTTGTTTATAAAGATATCTCTAACAACATCATCAGGACATGCTTGAACTAAACAAGTTTTTTGATCTTGAACGTTTATAACATGAGAATTAGCGCAAAGCGAAAGAAATTTTGCTATAAAATCAACTATGTTCACATCTACATTATATTTAATTCCTTTTAATTCCTCAAATGCCACTTTACATTGTAAGGTATAAGTTACGTGATCTTTTAGAAGGTTCGATAAATCTGAAAATGAAGATATCCCCTCCTTCGGTATAGGAATGGTATTATCGATTTTTAATAACGCTAATTCTAACATTTCATGCTCTTCGTGAATTCCACGAAGTAAACAAAAAAAACGGAATTCTTTTAACCACTCTTCAGGATTTTGTGTCCCATTATATTTTGGGGGCGATGAGTCCATTGAATGAATGAAAAAAAGGATGAAAAAAAATAAATTAACAAAATGAACATGTAGGCATTTATATAAATTCATATTTATTTAGCTGCATTGTTTAGATCGCACAAAAAAAAAAAAAAAATTTGCAAATCATGAACTAAAATATCATGATTGGTAGTTAAATAATATCAATGCACATTGTATTCGAAGATTTCACCCTTGAAAGTAAACAGTTTCAAAAC